>ML778029.1:1740380-1769355 GCA_009831015.1 Picea engelmannii
ATGTTCAAGTACAAGATGATTCAAAATGAAAATGTCTCCTTGGTATATATAGGAGACTAGGAGGTATAATTACAAATAATGTCCTAAAGCCGACATAATTAAAATATCATTACTAATCTAAATTACAACTAATGGCCTAAAGCCGATATAAATAAAATAGAATTACTAATCTAATATGCCCCAATTAAGGGGTAATGGCCCAACATTAGGGCTTAACAGCTCCATTGGAGCAGTGCTGGGTAAGAGCTCCATGGTAGTGCGTAATGTGGGGATTTCACAGTCGATAAGGAGGGTGGATTCAATCCCATGGACGAGGTTGAATGATGTAAAACTGGTGGAAGTTTTTACTGCCGTGCGATAATCCCACAAAACAAAAAACAACATATGATTCTAGTTGGTCTTATGTTTGTTTATGATACATTGTAGCATGATTTTGAGGAATTTATTAACTGCCTCAACTTGTCTGTTAGAATGAGGGTAGTATGGAGAGGTGAACTCATGGGTGAATCCTAAATTTGAGGAGAGTTTCACAAAGATATTGTTCTCAAAGTGTTTACCATGATTGGAAATTAACTGTAGTGGGGCTCTGAACCAGGTAATGACGTGGTCGAATAAAAAATGCGCTACTGTGTTAGAGGTGTTGTTAAATGTGGGCATGGATTTGGCCCATTTGTTAAAGTAATCCACTGCCATGAAAATGTACTTGTGTCCATTACTGGATGGAGGATGACGAGTCATGAAGTTTGTGCCCCATTTACAGAAGGGGTCGACTGTGATGATGGGGTGTAGAAGAGATGGTGGAGTTCGTGCTTTGTTTGCATAAAGCTGACATTTGTTGCATCGTTTGACAACATGGATACAGTCATGAAACAAAGTGGGGAAAAAGTACCCTTCTCGAATGAATTTTTGGGTGGTGGATATACCCGAGAGGTGACCACCTCAAGCGTCAATGTGGCAATCATTCAATACTCTGTAAGCTTTGTCGATGGTAAGACATCACCGAAGAATGGTGTCGACCTCATATCGATATAGAATGTTTCCAATGATATATTATCAGGGGGCCTGATGGTGAATGCGTTGAAAATCATCTCGAGAGATGAGAGACCCAAACTTCTTTGTATGAAGGTAGATGAGAAGGTCACCTTACTAGGGGTCATCAAAGGGGATGAATAAGAGGTGTTCATCATGGAAATCCTCATTGATGTGGGAAGCTTTGGTGTATGAGGGAAAAGCCATAATGAGTTCGGCTAGGACGAGAGATTTCTTGATTTTTGGAGTAGAGAACTCTGGATCATATTCCTAGAGGATAACAATCCATCGGGAAAATTTTCCATTAATTTTCTGTCGACTAAGTTAGTAATGCATGGGGTTGGAATCTGCTACGAATTGGTAGTTCGAAGCAGGATATAATGTCACAGTTTTTGGATTGCAAGGAAAAGTGTCAATGCATGTTTATCATCATTATTATACTTCAAGGGTGGCCCTGAAAGGTTTTTACTAATGTAGTAAATGACATGTTCATGCCCATCATCCCCTAATTAGACAAGGACTCCTACTGAGACAATTGAGGATCATAGGTAGAGGATGTAATCACGATCATAGTTTGGGGGACTAATCAAAGGGGCATTGGATAGGGCATATTTTAAATCATCAACATATGTTTGAGAATGTTCATCCCATCAAAATGGGATATCATGACGTAGTAAGCAGAGAAAACCATGTGTGCAAGTGGCTCAGCCTAGGACAAAGCGACGTAAAAATTTGTCTTTGCCTTGTAGGCTCTGCAGTTGGTGTAAATTTCTAGGTGGTGTGATTTATGTGATAGCTTGGATCTTGAGGGTGTTCACATTGATGCCATGGTGGGAGAAAATGAACCCAAGGAGGCGCCTGATAGTGATGCAAAATACACACTTGAGGGGGTTCAAGCGCATATTATATTTGTGACATCGTTGGAAAATAATGCGTAATTCATCTAAATGATGGGTTCATTTTTTGGATCGAGCAGTGAGGTCATCCAAATAAGCAAGGATGATGTGAGCAAGATCATGAAATAAGTAGTTCATGGCTCATTGAAATATAGCACCGACATTTTTAAGTCCAAAATGCATGACACAATAAGAAAAATTACCCCATGGGGCTGTGAAAGTGTTTTTGTACTAATCTGTTGGGTGGATTTGAATTTGATTATAGCCAGAGAACCCATCCATATAGGATAGTGCTTCATGGTCGTCAAAATCGTCGATGATTTGGTCTATGAACGGGGTTGGAAATTTGTCTTTGGGAAAAGCATGGTTGAGATCAAGAAAATATGTGCAGATGAGAATAATGCCCTGTTTGTTTGTTGACGGGGATGGGGTTGGAGATCCATGAAGTGTACGCAATGGGGTAGATGAAATCAACAATGTGTAACTTGTCAATTTTGGCTTGGATAGACCCATATTTGGATGGGTGGAGAGGGCATTGCTTTTGATGAGCAGGGGTGATATCCGTCTAGGTGTCGATTCGATGTTCGACTATAGAAGGATCGAGGCCAAGAATCTCCATATATGACTAGGAAAAAATGATCTTGTATTTTTTGAAGAGAGATTTATAAGTAATGATCTCATCAGAGGAGCATGCAGTGCTAATGGTGATGTATTTGACAATTCCTAGTTTAATGGAAATGTAAATTTTGACGGTGAGGGAGATGTTGGCCATGTTGCCTTCTTCAAAAGCATCAGGGGTAGGGATAGGGTTTTTGAACTGGTCAATATTCCTCGAAGGAATAAAATCCTTGGTTTCGATTGTGCACAGGGAGAATTGGGTAGGAGGGTGAAAGGCCTCTTATGAAATGAAAATTTCTAAATGATGGAGCGCATTCCATGGGAAATAAGGGGTAGTCAGTTCCTCTAGGATATCCTCGTCACAGTGTAAAATGCGAGAATAAAGGGGATCCTGGGAGGTGGTAGGAGGAACTGTCAATGGATAAGTGTTATTTTCCTCAGGGGGTGAGAACATAGTAGGGATATCATGTACAGGGTGCGATGGGATACTGGACATGAACCAAATGTCACGATAATGTGGATGGTACCTTGTTCGCTTGAGGATTGGTGATGAAATATAATGAATATTAGTAATGTGAGCCTCTGTGGGGAGTGACTGAGAGGGATCTGGCCGAGACGTGTGGCATACTGTGGCTAATGCTTGGCAAAATTGAGGTAGATATGGGGAATGATGAGTGCAATGGACATATTCTGAGAATATTCCACAAGCGTATTTGGTTCATAACCCTTTATAGCGAGTGGTTGAGGACTCCATAGTAGCAGTGGATGTAATTGGTGGAGTAGCAAGAAATGGGGTCGCTTTAGGGAGTTGAATAAGATTTTGTAACTCGAGAAGAGTAGGACATATTTTAGTGGGGTGTCCTTCTCTTTCACACAGTGCGCAAGGATTTGAGCTCGGGGATGGAATGGAGTGATGGGCTTGTTCTTCTTGCATCTTCCCCCAGTGGTGGTGGTGTTGTCGCTAATTAGGGGTGGGGGTGGTGTGGCAAGAGCCTGTACTGGGATATGCATTGGTAATCCCTCTGTCTGAGGAGGGAGAGATGGTGTAGGAACCATAGTGTGTGGATGGAGATACCATACAGGGATGGAAAGAACAATGTTTGGAAGGGTGAGAGTGGAAGCTACCTAGAATGCTTGGACTCCAGGTGGGGGCTAGAAAAATGGAATTTGGGTAATGGCTTGAGGGACTATCTCCCAAACTTGGATTTTCCCCTGGAGGGGGTGAAAATCTAGGACAAGTGGTGTAGATAGTTCTTAGGGAACTCCCAAGGTAATAATTCTTCGATTGGTGGAATTTCGATGTGGGGAGGGGCCTCTGTGAGAGGAGGATTTTCTTCGATATCTATTCTGATAGAAGACATTATACACACTTATGCTGAAATAGAAGTGTGTAGGAGAGGTGGTGCTCCATGATAAGCCCCTAACAAGGATGGGTCCTTGAATATTCCAGGGACCATGTCGATGACCAAAAAATCATCTGAGCTAGTGTGGACAAGGGGGAGAATGTTATCAATTTTGGCAGAATGATTAGGCTTATAATGTGTAAGTTGGTTGATGGTGATGATTTTCCCGTTGTGGGGGAACATCATCGTTCGAAACACAAAAGAGGATACTTCCTTCATAGCATACATGTAGCTACATCTAAACAAGATATTATAATCAAGTGGGGTGTCGATAACTTCAATGTCGATGAGTATGGTTTTTAACTCAAGTTCTACAGGGAAATTTTGGAAGAGCCCTACGGGGGATGATGGGAGACCGTCGTAAGCTCTCAGGGTGATGGAAGATGGTACTAGCTCAGATGAGACGAGTTTTCTCCATACTACTTTGGACATGATGCATGTGGATGCACCTTAATCGATGATGCAACAATGAACTGTGATGTTCCTAATCTTAACCGGTATCTGGAAAGCTACCAGGGAGGGGAGGCATGGTTCTCCACTATCAATATCAAAGGTGATGAGTCAAGTATCAGCTGGGTCAATTGCCTCCAAGGCGGAGAGAAAGGATTTTCTATGAGATGGATAGGTTTGGAGGACCTCCAATATAAACATGGTTGTAGGAGACTGTGCTAAGTTGTCAACCATACTGTAGCTATGTGCTTCCCTAGCATGAGGGTTATGTACATTATGTCGTAATGACATGTGAGGTATACGAGGGTTTGGTTTAGTGTTAGGGTGTGAAATCATCAATGGTTGTCCGGTTGTAGTTGGAGATGCTTCTGATTTTGTTGGGGTAGAGTCAGGATGCATGACATATTGATGACCGCATGTTTGCAGAAGAATCTTTTCTTCACTAGTAAGGAGGATATTGTGATCAACCAGATTTCCAATTTTATTGGGACTTGGGTTTTGATATTGCCCCATTTGTGGTGGGGATGGGATTATCTCCTATTGGGTATTCATTACACCTTGGTGTGGAATAGGGTTTTTCAAAATGGATGGAGGTGGTGGTTGAAAATAGTGTTGTGGGGCTTGCTGAGGGGTAGGAGGTGCTGGAGGGCGTTGGTTGTTCATGGATTCTTTCATCCATTTGAAATAAAAAATTTGGGGGAAATTGTGAGTATAATTTCCATATTCACCACATAGAGCACAAGGGAAGTTAGTTCTGAGGTTATTGTTCTTCTCTTGTCGTGGTTAATTGTTATTGTTTCCCCCTTGGGGGTTTTGGTTTCCTTGGTTCTGGTTGCCCCCAACGGGACGGTTTTGTTGGGGGTTATTTCCTCCTGGTCTCGGGTTGTTATTGTTTCAGTTTTTTCCTTTATTCTTGGAATTATTCGGCTGATGGGATAGATTTTTCGTATTCAATTGTTCAAAAGTATGAACCTGTTGAATGGGAGAGGGTTGAACAAAGTTAATGCCGACATGTGGTTGTCCCGGGGGAGGAGACACCGGTTGTGGGGGACCAGGAAATGGAAAATATGGATTGTTTTTTGGAGATGATCCATAGGGTGTGTAGGAAGTTGAAGCACTTCCACTACTTCTGGGGTTATATGTGGGGGTTGAGGTTGAACTCATACTTGGTTGAGAGGTTGAATGCATTGTGGGTATTGGTGGGGGTCCACCTAATTATGGAGGGGTAGCAACAAGATATGACTATTGATGAGTGGGATGAGGGTAATAATAAGTCCCTCCATATGGTTGCGGATATTGATGTGCACCATAAGTGGGTGACGGGTGGCCGTAAGGGTTGAGATGGGTCATAGAACCAATCAACCCATCCACAGTGTGGGAAATCCCAGGCTTGTCCCAGCCAAATGGTATGGGTTGGGGTGCATCAGGTAATACTATGTACAAGTAACTTGATTGAGCATAGATGAGGTCAAACTATTGGGCCTTGCTAATGGACTCCTCTTTTGATTGAGGAAAAGTGGATGCTACATCCTTGGAAATAACAAATATGAGTGATTTAAGAAACTAATCAATACGTTGTTCTTTGGTGGTTTTTTCTTCACACAAACTACGTCTCCGACACCATTCATGGATGTGGTCGACAATATGGATAGCAGTGGCTTGCTTGAGATCAGAGAGAAGTTCTAAGACAATATCTTAATGAATTGGTAGTTGAAAAAAGGACAAAAACGACTTGGCGAATGATTCAAAGGTCACATGGGACCCTGATGTTTTCATCCACATACCATTTGGCCGATGAGCCCGTGAGAGTTCTTTGCAATAATCTTAAGCGGATGAAATCATCCATGATATTGTTTGAATACCACCATAAGTGGAAGGTTATAACATGGTTGGCGATATCTTCCCCTAGTTTTCCTTCAAACTTCATAATATCTGAAGGTATTTTTGTAGGCATATTGGGCCAAGTGGGGTCATGAAAAATGGGTTCATTCATGAGCTTGGTTAAATCAGGAATGTTGAAGCATGTCAAGTATGGAATAGGGAGATTTGGTGGAGGATTAGTTCCAACCATTGTGTGTGTAGGTAATCGACATGTCCCTTGAGAGGGAGTTGGTGGGTTTGTACTTCTTCCTTGAGAAGAAGTTTGACCCCCACCTCCTCGGCCTTCAACCCTTCAACCCTTCACGAGTATCTCCGGGAGGGATGTGTAGAACAACTAGACCTCGGCCTTCAACCCTTCACAAGTATCTCCCCACCTTATGGTGTAGGAACACTTGACTTGGAGGATTTGAAAGTTCTGTATTCTCAACTTCTATTGTTTCAAAATGTGAGAACCTGATAACGGGGGGTTATTTGGATGCCTACCCTCAAGATCCTACCTAGACTAAAATAATTCTTTTGTCACCTCCTGTGGAGGAAAATTTAGTGCATTTTTAGAAAAAAATTAGATGTGGTGGGATGATAGATTGGGTTCATGGACCAACCTCGTTTGAATTAATTTGGTGTGGATAATTTCCAAAGAAGTAGTCAGATCTTTCAAAATTTCTTTAGAGAAATCCTACTTCGAGCTCCACTATTCTAATAGAAATTTTGTGTGTGAGGAGTGGCTTTGTGTGCAAGAAAGTGAAAAGTCTGCAAATATTTTAAAAAGTTAAGTGTGATATTGCAACATGTGGAATTCCTAGGGTTATTACAAATCTTCTTACCTAGCTTAGTATGTGTCTTTGGTAAAACCTTGCAGAATATTTAAATCCATAAAGAACTAGCAATGTGGACATATGGGTCCTTACAAATCATTTAAACTCCCTAAAATGTTGTCTATACTAAGAAATATTTTGAAAATATCCTATAATTGTAGACATGTGGGCATGTATGGGCCCATTACTTGATCTTTAAACTTCCCTAGATTGTGATCTAAACTAAGAAATATTTTTAGAAACTATCCTAAGATTGTAAACATGTGGTCATGTATGGGCCCTTACAAATCTTTAAGATGATTTCCAAAAACTAAGAGGAATCCTAGGGGGGCTTTGTCCTCTCCTAAATGATTTCTTAAGGGAGATGAAATGTCCTTTTAAACACCTTTTCTAATTCCCGAGATCACACTAGGGTGTGGGGGAAGAACATACTTGAGGGTTCAAATTAATTTCTAGTCCCAATTTAAGTGATTGTGTATGAAAGACAATAACTTAAATTTAAGATTTTAAAATCCAAATGAGCCATCCATGTGGCAACAAAGAAAAATATAAGAATAGTGATTCTTTTTACCCCTATGTTATTATGTTAGCTAACCTTTCTTGTGATAAATGACTCTAAGTGAAGTGTAGTTGCCTTACAAAATGCAGGAAAATAAAAAGCTAAAGGCTAGGGCCCCTCAAACCATTCATAAAAACCCTCACAATTTCAAAAAAATGGACTTATGCACAAGCTACAGTTCTAACAAGCACGCAGAGGGCGCATAATAATGAAGCCTATTTCACATAGAGTGCATCGAGTGCATGTGTGTGGGCCTTGAAATCCATGTAATTTATGTCATGCATCGGGGAGGAAATGTTTAAGTGAAATATTCCTTCCTCAACTCTGAATTTTGACTTTGGCAGGTTGGGCTAGGCCAGTTTTGGTACCTACATGTCAAAAGAATCAAAATGAAGTGCTCTTAAGACTCAAATATGGAGGAATTTGACATCGATCCCAACATGGTCGCCAATCTGTTGTGTTGGGTTTGTCACTTGGGTGAGCAAAAACACAACACTTGCATTCTTAGTTAAGCTATTTAAACAAGACAAAAGTTTGTGAGTTGATTAGATTAACCAAATACACATGAAAACAAAGAAATACAACTAAAAAAAACTAAGAAATAAATGTTAGAGAAACTTGAAGAACTAGGACCATGAAAATAAAAAAATGACCAACATATAGCTACCAATGGATCAATAGATTGATAGGATAAACACCATAAAGAAAGGCAGGGACTTAAAAGTCCCCTCTTCCTCCTTGGGAGGGCTCTTGAGTTCCCTAATTGATATCTCTTCTCTTCATGCAATGGAAGAAATGATAATGGTGAATAAATACAATGTCTATTCCCTCAAAAGGTGAGTGGAAGGGCCTATTGCAATGGTGCTTGTATGCTTCAAAGAGAAAAGAGGATTCTCAAAGAAGAATTATTGCAGCATAACAATACCTTAAAGTTATTGTTTTCTTAGAACACCCATGGCACATATTTATAGCATCCATTCATGGAAATATATAATTGGTTCATAGTGTGAACAAGGGGCCTTTTAGGGAACTTCCTAGTGCTTGACCATCCTCCAAGCGATATTTCACTTAGATATGAGTGTCAAATTGTGTTGGGGGTCGGACTAGAAGTGATTGAGGGGCTGAAAAGATGCATAAATGTTTCATTCATAGAAGTGCACAACTTTTCTTGTAGACAGTCACGCATCTTGTGCATAGTGTGCACTGAGGCCTGTGTTTTCCTGCACATTATGTGCACTATGCACATGCTTCCTCTGGTGAATTTGTGCACTTTGGATTTTGACCCAAGTATATATTTTTTGCCTTTTTATGGATTTTGGTGTTGTAGGTGGACTAATTACTGCTGACATCGATGTTTTTATTCAACCATTGTGTGCAATGTTGCGGACAATTTTTCAGTGATAACATAAATGTATAAATAAATAAAACATTCAAAGACACGATTGTTGATACTGAGAGGGGGGTGAATCAATATCAAGTACAATTTAAAAACCTTTTCAACTTATACTTAAACCATTCAATTATATCCAATGAGAAATGAACAATAGTATAAGAGTTACACCAATACACCACAATACACCATGCACAATATATGAGAAATAATCAATAGTTATTGTTCAAGGGAAGTAATGACTTCCAAAGGTAGCTACAACTTCCAAATATAAAGGGATGGATAAACCTCCAAGAGGAAGATACAATCCTCCAATATCAATAGAGGTTTTACCTCTCCATCCTTTCCCCTTCCTTCCACCCAAGAATATATGAGAGATAATAAAAATTTACATTAAGTCATCACCATCAACCAACCATCACATAGATCCTAATACTGCTTATTGAGACTTCTTCAAATTTTGTAATTATTCAATTCTTGGAATACTCTGATAATATAGACAATATTACTCAATGTATTCTCTGAAACTCCTCCAAGTTTCACTCCTTGAATCCTCCCCAAAAGGAAGTTATAGAAAGAATGGTAGACTTTATTCAATTCTGGTTTATTCAGGAAACTAAACTTGTACAGAATTCCCCGCGCTCAATATTTAACATCAGATTCTGAAACTCACATACAAGAAGCTAAATTCCGTAATATTTCCAATGGAATTGGTAACACTTCATTTGGATTCTCTATTAGGAATTTATGATTGTTTTACCTGGAACACTTGTTTATTGACTAGCTTCAGGACTAGTCAAAAACCCTATCTTTCAAAGAGTGTATCTCCATAATTATAGCGAATCAAGAGCTAAAATTTTTACCACAGGTACCTTGATATTTCTTCTCAATTTCGTATCAATTTCACCATATGAATCTTTCTAGAAAAAAAGTTATAGTGAAAATGGTAAGATGATCTGTAAATAACATACCTTAGAACACATCACCAAAAGACTTCATCCTCCCTTGAAATACGCCCTTCTTTACTTTTGATTTCCTCTGAAATTCGACTTGTGTATCAAATGAATGTATAATTATATGTATTTATACCATTTATGTCACTTCCTTTTAACATTAGGGCCAAACTGACACTTTCTTATTTTGTAATTCTTTTCTTTAATTATCTTTAGGGCCTACATGTACTTCTTCTTCAATTCACTTTGTCATATTCAAAAATTCATTTCTCCTCAACCATGAGGATACACATGATGTGGCACATACCATCGGAAAAAACATGATGTATACTATCCATCCATGGGTGTTGTATTTGCATGTGAATTGTCCTTCATGTCCAAATACCTTCATCAATCTTGCAGTCCAAAACCCATGACTAGGGTTGACATCAATGACAACAACCAATATTCCAAAAATATCCCCTTTTGTCATTGATGGAAACTCTCATGCTACCCCTATCATCATGATCCCAATTTATCTCCCCCTTTGAAATCAATGGAAAAGGGTAGGGCTGCTCCCCCCGAGTTTAATGAAAAAAGGTAACTCTCTTCTTTGGGGCTTCTTTCCTGGAACATGTGGCACTCAATAATACTTCATCCTTATTTTTGGTCTTTGGACTTTATATTCCTTGGAATTTTTTTGTGTGGATTTTTTCTTCTCTCTCTTCTTTGTGTCTAGGATGTATATGTTGTTCGGTCTTCTTGTTGCAGTTGCAACCAATATTCCTGAGTTATTTTCTCTGATTTTACATTTTCGGGAGTCAAACATAAGAGTGTATCCTTGATCACACACTTTACTAACACTGAGTAGATTATGCTTCAAGTTTTCAACCAATAGGACATTCTTTGCTTTTACATTTTTTCTTCCAATCTCTACTACACCTTCTCTAGGTATTTTTGGAGATGAGTCATCTCCAAATGCAACATTTCCACCCTTTCTCTTCAAGTTGATGAATTTGTCTTGATCCCCGTTCATGTGTGAAGAACATCCATTGTCTGTGTACCATTCATCTTCTTCTTTACATTCTTCAGTGGTTAATTCTATTTGACAATCTTCATTGTTGGAAATCTCTTTCCTTCTCCATACTGTGGCTGGCATAGATACATCTTCATTCATATATTTTCAATCTCGTGCTTTGTCAACAAGATAATTACATTTTTAGCATACAATATTTTTTTCCATCAATGGGGAAAATGAATCATAACTTCTATTGACAAATCCATGATTATTTCCATATCTTGTATTTACACCATTCATGTTTCTTATGTATTTTCTCCTTTCATTGATTCTACAATTAATTGCCTTATGTCCAAAATTTTTGCAAGTATTACAATGACCAAGAAAGAAATTTTGATACCTTGGTGTAAGTGGCCTTCTTTGTGATGTAGTCCATCTGGGTTCATGATATACTCTTCTGTAGTTTCCTTCATACTGATTGAAGCTTCTTTGATTCTTGAAGGTAGGAGGTCTTCTTGGATATTTATCTCTTTTGTAATCATTCCTTCTTTCTAGTATCCTGGTCCACTTCTCATCAACTGTCTATGTAACTCTTTCTTCAACCTTCTTGTTGGTATTTGATATTCTTTGTATGAATTTTCACCCATGCATCCAATATGTGTTAAGTATTTTGGTACTTGAGAGTTTCTTAAGCTCTTCCTCAATGAGACAACTTCTTGTTCAAGTTTCTCACAATATTATTCTTTCTTCATCATTTGGACATTCCTTACTTCTCCTATTCTTCTTTCTTCTTCGATTTGAGTTTTCAAGGAAATGTTTTCTTCTCTTAGTTTCTCAAATTCTTCTAATTGTTTCTTCAATCTTACAACTGTCTTTTCACAACTACCCAATTCACTTCTTAGTTTTCTATGCGTGACTTTGAGCTTGCTATTTTCAATCTCAACATGCATCAATTTTTTAAGATTCTCATCTTCTTGTTGAATAATTTGTTCTTCATTGGAATTTTCTTCTTCATTGTCATCTCTTTCAATCCTTGGATGAGGACATTCAAATTCAACATGTCCTACTCCTTCACAATTAAAGCAAAAGAACTGACCTCTATTTGCTTCTTTGAAATTTGAGATGTTGTAATTTTCTTCAAATTCTTCTTCTTCTTCTACTTCTTCCCTTGCATAAAGGTCTCGTAGCTTGTCCCAAATCTCTTTTGATGATGCACATGATCCCACCTTGGATTTCACTGACTCTGTCAATCCATGCAAGATGGTATCTATTGCCAATTTGTTGTTCTTTTTTGCTTCCTTTTGAGATGCAGTGTTTGGTTTCTTCAAAGCATTGTATCCTGAAGCAATTGAGAACCAAACATATGCCCCAAGAGCTTTCAAGTAATTTTCCATTCTATTACTCCAGTATTCAAATTTTTTTTTCCATCAAATGTGGGAATCCCATTTGGAATTTTGTCTTCTATTTCTTCTTAGGATCTTCCTTCCAGTGGTTAAACTGTACTGAACGTAGCCTGCTCTGATACCAATTGTGGATACTAAGAGGAGGGTGAATCAATATCAAGTAAAATTTAAAAATATTTTCAACTTGTACTTAAAGCATTCAATTATATCCAATGAGAAATGAACAATACTATAAGAGTTACACAAATACACCACAATACACCATGCATAATATATGAGAAATAATCAATAGTTATTGTTCAAGGGAAGTAATGACTTCCAAAGGTAGCTACAACTTCCAAATATAAAGGGAGGGATAAAAATCCAAGAGGAATATACAATACTCCAATATCAAGAGAGGGTTGACATCTCCATCCTTTCCCCTTCCTTCCACCCAAGAATATATGAGAGATAATAAAACTTTACATTAAATGATCATCATCAACCAACCATCACATAGAGCTTGATGATGCTTCTTGAGACTTCTTCAAATTTTGTAATTCTTCAATTATTGGAATAATGTTATTCTATATATAATATTACTCAATTTATTATCTAAAACCCCTCCAAGTTTCACTCCTTGAATCCTCCCCAAAAGGGAGTTATAGAAGGAATGGTAGACTTTATTCAATTCTGGTTTATTCAGGAAACCAAACTTCTATAGAATGCCCTGCGCTCAATATTTAACATACAATTTTGAAACTAAAACACAAGAAACTATAGTCCATACTATTTCCAATGGAATTGGTCCCACTTTAGTTTGATTCTCTATGAGGAAGTTATGTCTGGTTTACCCGAAACACATGTTTATTGACCAGCTTCAGGACTGGTCAAAAACCCTATCTTTCATAGAGTGTATCTCCATAATTATAGTGAATCAAGAGATGAAACTTTTAACATAGGCACCTTGATATGTCTTCTCAATTCCATAGAAATTTCTCCATCTAAATCGTTCTAGAAAAAACGTTATAGCGAAAATGGTAAGATGACCTGTAAATAACATACCTTAGAACACATAACCAAAAGACTTCATCCTCCCTTGAAATCCGGCCTTAGTTACTTCTGATTTCCTCTGAAATTTGACTTGTGTATCAAATGAATGTATAATGATATGAAATTATACCATTTATGTCACTTCCTTTTAATATTAGGGGCGATCTGACACTTTCTTATTTTGTAATTTTTTTCCTTAATTATCTTCAGGGCCTACATGTACTTCCTTCTTCAATTCACTTTGTCATCTTCAAAAATTCATTTCTCCTAAACCATGAAGATCCACGTGACATTCCACATACCGCCATAAAAAACATGATGTATACTATCCATCCATGGGTGTTGTATCTGCATGTGCATTTTCCTTCATGTCCAGATACCTTCATCAATCTTGCAGTCCAAAACCCATGACTAGGGTTGACATCAATGACAACAACCAATCTTCCAACAATGATTTTGGGACAAGGACGAACTCTTTTATTAAATTTCAAGACAAAAATGATTACATCCTTTGTCAGCAACTACTCCATGAACCAGGTCTGGGCTCCTCTATCGTGGCTCTAAGTCTATTAATTCCATGTTCTCTTCCCGCAACCAACTTATCACCAAGGGAAGGAGGAAGGGTTGCATAAGGATTAAGTCTGGAGGGAAAGGTTGAGGCTAAAACCTAGAAAGGGATGCAAAACTTGGGAAAATAAAGGGAAGTGAGTTTGGAAAATTTTTATTATTCTCTTTCTTGTTGTTCTAAATGAGACCCCAAGACCTCTTTTTATATGAGAAAAATATGGTTAATTAGTTTGGGGATGAGCTACAAGGGGTAAAATGGTTAGAAAACCCTCCATAACCCGTAACTCCACCGAATCTCATGCAAGTATATAGTTTTTTCAACTTTTGGAGGTAAACATTGGTTGTCTAGTATGCAAAGAGTGTGTGTACGTGGGTTAACTAGAATGTAACACACGTGTGTACGTGGGCTACTAGTTGAGTAGAGCACACACATTTTCCAAAAAATGGGTTTTTAAGAAGAAGCCTCAGTAGTATTTTGGAAAAGTGTGAAAAAGGAGAGGCCAATGTATTTTATTCACAAAGAAGGCATTTTGGACTATAATAGGAAGGAAACATGACTATAACAAATGACCTATCCCAAAAGCATATTTTTCTTTATCCTCTTACCCAAGCTTTGATAACATAAAACCTTCCAATACGGGTGGAAGAAGAAGAAGACCTGACACAAAAAACTACCTATCATATCGACATAATCAACACAACTTTGGCTAATAGTACAATTGATGAGGATAATTTTCTTGAAAATTTTATGCAAAACCAATATCCAACTGATGTGAAAATAGAAGGAATAAATGATGAGAACATATCTGAAACTTCCACTGAAAATAGAATAGAATTATGGATAGCCTTGTTCTCTACTTATGTTGAATATCCATCTATCAAAACCATAGATATCATCCCTACAAAAACACTCAAAATACACAATAAACTTACTAGTCAGCAAGAACAAAAGTTATTAGATGTGTTGAAAATAAATATTGAATCTTTTTCATGGGATTATAAGGACATGAAAGGAATCCATCCTTCTATTTATACTCACCATATTTATATAAAATAGGATTGAAAAATTGTTAGGTATCCCCAAATAAGGATGAACCTTCAATGAAATATATAGTTAAACAAGAGCTTAAAAAATTGTTAGATGTTGGATTCATATATCCAATTTCAGAAAGTGAATGGATCTCTTTTTTAGTTATTTTTCCAAAAAAGAATGGGAAATGGAGGATATGTGTGGATTACCGAGAGTTAAACAAGGCTACAAGAAAGGACCATTTCCCCTTACCCTTCATTGACCAAGTATTTGATGTATTAGATGGGAATGAATACTTTTCATTCTTGGATGGATTTAGTGGATACAACCGAATTCATATTAGTCCCGAAGATCAAGAAAAAGCAACCTTTACTTGTCCTTGGGGAACTTTTTCCTACAAAGTGTTACCATTCGACCTATGTAATTCCCAAGCACTTTCCATAGAGTAATACTCAAAATATTTTCATAACTCATCCTTGATAAGGTTGATATCTATATGGATGAATTTAGCCCTTATGGGAAGTATTTTGATGGGTCCTTAGAAAATTTGGATAAAGTTCTCCAAATATGTAGAGAAATGAACATATCCTTTAGCAATGAAAGATGAAATATGATGATTAATGAAGGGATTTTGTTAGGACACCATCTCTCCCCTAGAGGGTTTTAAGTAGACAAAAAAAAAAATTCAAAATCATCACACTACCTACCCCTCTAAAACCAAAAGATATCAGAAGTTTTCTTGGACATGAAAGATACTATAGGAGGTGTTATCACGGAGTAAATTGTTGGGCTGAAGAAACAATCTACAAAGGTAACCTATAAACCAACTTTAAGACTGAAAACTAGCATTTCCAATCTAGAGAGGGCTCTCACCGAGACTTTATCTATGATAGATAGATTGTTTTTGAATTGATGGCTAGATTTAGATGTTTAAGATAGTTTTTTCAAGGTTTTCTGGCAATGAGATATAGTATCTATAGGTCTATGGAGTCAACCCTTGAAAACAAAATAAAACAATGATTGGTAGGTATAACTCCTCAGAGGAACAAAGGATAAATAAGGTGATGAACTTCAGTTTTGAGTTTGATTATGTAGGGTGAAATAAGAACAAAAACACATAACAAAATTAGAGCATCATAAATGATGAATTCTGACCTTGGTTAAGAAGATAAACATAATTTAAATAAGTTAAGTCTAAAGCACCATTAGATGAATTCTAGACCCTTAATTATCCAATTTAAACAGAAGAAAAGTGAATATGAAAGTAAGTACACAAGGAATACATACAAAGAAAGAGTACAATCTTCAGATCACCACCATTAGAATTTTTTTCATAAGGAGTTTAGGACTTCTGCATTTGTATTTCTATTAGATTCATAAATTTACATTGAAGATTACAATGTCTATACTTCTGCCAAATCACCCCTCTTTACATCAAAATAATCAACATATATAGGAAAATAATGCCACATTTGGATGCTAGGGTCGAACTACTACATCCTAGAATCATGGATCTAGCTACTTTCAAAGAGAACAACAACTTCTACAAGATTTACTAAAAATAGAAAATCTGATTTTTCCAAACATAACATAACCAAAATATCCTTTACAATCATATATCTTTGAAAAACATTCGATCATATGGTTGTGACGAGTCATCAGGTCCATATAGGGGGCACCTAGAGTCATCATGTGCACTGCTGAACAACTTTGTCACCCTTGCGTAGAGAATTCAGGTTACTGATGCACACGTGCTAGCTACAACATTTGTGTAGATACTTTGTGTAGCGAATGTCCATGTTGTGGTTGCTCATGCGAACCCAGGTGGCAGCAAAGGCTGGGAACCATGCATCTTCTTCAAAAATTGTATTCCTTTCATCATATATCCTACTTTCTGATCAGGTGAGCTTAGAAAATTTGCGTAGAGAATATTCACTATGCAAGTGTTGTGTATGACTATTTCTTAGTTAAGACAACAAACCGTGCACAACAAATATGTCATGTCATCACCTTGATGAAAAAATCCTTCATAAATATCAGAATTTATGTTTTCCACAATTTTAATGACGTGAAAAAAACTTTGACATGGTTCCATACCCAAAAAAGACAAAAATAAGGCTTCCTCAGTCATATTTTTGAAAGTTCAATAAGGAGATTTACCTTGTCCATAGATTCTTCATCCAATTTCACTTGTAATCTTAAAGCCTTGTTTTCGTTTCTCAATGATAGGTTCTGTCTCTTTAAATTTTCCACCTTCCTCAACAAGGTTGCATTCCCCTTCAACTTTGACTAAGCATTAGAAAGGGCTACATAGGAATTTTCTCTAGCTGGTATGCATTCTTTAAAATGTCTCATGGCTCTATCATCTGATAACCTCCTTTCTTCCAAGAGATTAATGATTTCATCTTGATCTTCTCTTAGTTTCTTATTCAACCATCTTGTACTCTTTTCTCTTTCTGTGGGTGAAGTAGGAGATTTCTAGCTTGCTTCTTGATTTCCCTTTATGTTTGGACTACTCTTCCTAGCCGAGGACTGTTGATTATTTAGGTTGGTTTTCATTGATCTCAACCCTTGAAGAAAGTATGGTAGTGAATTCCGGTAGCACAAAGGTTTGAGTAATGGACCCAAGTTTGTTTGATTTATACTGGTATGAGTTTTAATATATTTGAAGGTAATACTATTTTAGATGGATAATAAATGTCATGTCATTTTTGGTGGTATGTGGAATGTCACATAAATCCTCACGGTTATAGAGTGATGTCCATGTTAAGTTGGAGAACCCTCACGAGTCATCTAGAAGCCCCAAAAGGTCAAAGTAGTCAAAGTGGTTGCAAAGAAGAAATTATTTAAATAATAAAGTGAAGTGATGAGTGTACTATAAGTCAAAGTGGATACAAAATAAATTCTTTAAATAATACAATTAATGGATAAATTACTAAGTGGACAAGTAGTTAGAAGTGGGTTAACCCTAAAATAAGGAAAGTGGTTTAAGATGGTTAGAAGGTAAAAAATTGTAACATCCCGCTCTGGCGCACTGAGAAAACTTATTCTTTGAGGACACTTGCTCGCAAGTGATCTGGACTATTATGATATTAAAACTCTTGTCCTTGATTATGATGCATTATGATAGATGACATGATGTTTTACTGCTTGACATAGACAGGTGCTATTGACTCAGTTTTATTGAGTGTGCAGGGTTTTGGACCTTGAGGATGCAAAGGCATTGATGGAACCCCTTGGACTCCAGATTGAGTTAGGGAATGTGCTATTTGGGTTGATTTATTTACTGTGATATTTCATTGACTTGACAATATGATGTGGACATGTTTTGACATGATTGTTGATGATGCAAGCTGACGATAGCTTGCTGACCAGACTCACATATGGAGTAAAGGGGCCACACACATGATTTCCAGAGAGGTTGAGGGAGAGGTATGGACAACAGCCCTGCCACAGCCTACTAGCACTCCCACCGTGGCTCGAACTGTAGGTTAACGATTACCTAGTTCGAGAGGATCCACGATGCCATGAGGGCAGACTGCGACAGTCGCTCATGATGATTCTAAGGGGTGCACAATAAGGTGGGGGCCTTAATCCTTAGAGCCCTTAGTCTCCCACAAGTTCACCTGACAGAGTGTTGGCTCCAGGGGTTATTGATGTCTACCAATCAGTCAAGTTGACGAGTGGCACCCTTGGAGCACATGGTGCATCCTAAAGGGCGCGTCGCACAAAAGAAACACAAGAGGCAAGTGGCACCCTTGGAACACATGGTACATCCTGAAGGGCACGTCGTGCAAAAGAAATAGAAGAGGCGAGTGGCACCCTTGGAGCACGTAGTGCATCCTGAAGGGAACATCGCATTGATGTTGATGAAGGAACAAACCTAGATGGCCCTAAGACATTTAACACATTAAGAACTTCTTAACCAACTTCCCTAATTAAATGTCGCCCAGTTCAGAGTCTAAGTCCTAAGTCTAAAACTTCTCTAGGGTAAAATTTTGTCTAACCTTCATAAAAGACCCTATAAAAATAAAAGTAAAAATTTAAACTAAAACCCACTTAAGTAATAGTTTTAGTCTTCATAAAAATTTTGGGATAAAATGAAGAGAGTAAGAATTTAAATAAAACTAGTGGATTTAAAAAAAAAATGGCAAAGAAGAAATTAATTCTTAACTTGTGAAAGTATAAAAAGATATTAAATTAATAATAAAAGGAAAAGATTAAATAGCGCAACTGTCGTTTTGTCTCTAATAAAAAGGGGAAAGAAGGGAAAATAAAAATAGAAAACTAAGGAGTGGAGGAAACATAATAAAGGAAAGAAGGGAACTTATGGCAAAAGGCAAGGTCAACATAGTAAGGAATCTGCAATAAAGAACCTTCTAAATTGAGCAAAATTAGCAACATCATTTTAGGGAGAGGAATTAAACATGTAAGGGAATCTAGGAACACCTAGGAGTGAATTTAGGAGCAACTCTAGGTGGGTGAGGGAATTGAGACTTTTAATAAATTAAAGAAAATAAATTTTGGAGGAAAGCAGAGGATGAATGACACTTGTACGATGGGGAAATTTTAGAAGATTTTCATTAAAACTTATTTTAAATGTGATTTAGGGAAATTTGGAGGTTCTAAAAACTCTATAAAAGAAAGGGAAGATGAGGAAGGAGGGGATCGATTGTTAGTGTAACGTTACGCTGCTGGATTGTGACTTGACTGATTACTTGTTGAGAGTTGGGATTTTCCAGTTCAGATAGGAGTGGTAGCTCGGCCTTGCGAGGCGAGATGGGAAGATAGACGTACCATCTGGATATTGTGTGGCCCCTTTACGGCTCGGGGGGCTAAGGGGGAAGTAGAGTACCCCTAGAGATTGGCTGGGAGGTACCGGTGAGGTCTCGATGGTCGATGAGAGGGAGCGACATGGAGCGCACAGACGACACACGGAGTAGACAAACAGGCAATGGTACGCCTTGTGGTTGAATGATAGAATGTGTAGGATGTATGATTTATATCTATAGGCATATTACTGGTGATTATATTTTGTTTTCGTTGCACAGGGAACCCATCCCTCTACCCAACTCTATTCTTGACTGTCATTATACGTCTGAATTTTAGGGCTGAAATTTATATGTCTGATTCGACTTCTGAAATTTTATGTTTAATTTATAAGTCTGATTTATATATATCTGAATAATGGGTTGAATGAATGCCGTATTAGTTTCTCCTGACACCATAACAGTCCAGGCACATAAGACTCCATTGCCTCTTGAATGCAGAACTCTTGTTTCGTCGATCTATTTCATCCCTAATTTGTAATCGGAACCGAGTTATAGCCTTCGCACTGGATAGAAGCTTGTAGCTTTAGCGTAACACTAGTCTACCCACAATTCAAGACCTGTATGATTTTGGAAGATTGAATACTCTCACATCCAACTATATATTGATTGGGTTCACTCGTCATATGGTTGTATGTCTAAGTCACCCACTAGATGTACTGATCCCTACCCAAGAACGGTTGCGCATCAGTTTCTTACATCCGGGTTTGTTTTTCGTTGAAAATGATCAAGTGTGAGAAGTTGGGGTTGGGGAAAACGTTGGACTGTATAGACCGTATTTTGATTAATGATTGCACTGCCGTAGGTGTGAATCACCAGTGGCTACCAAATAGACGTTTCCTTAACAATCTACAATGTGTCTAAGGTCAGTGGTCCGTCCACCATTCTGACCATTAATTATAGCATTGAAAACCAGGACCACTCTTCCACTGTTAATCGAAGAGTATGAATTAGTGTTGGAACACAGAGTTTTCGTTCCAGCTCCTTTCCTTTCATACCTGTAGGTTCAACCTTTAAACCAAAAATTTGTAGAGCCCTCGCGTCTTAAAGTTAAATGGGAGTTGTTGGGTTCAGTTGGTTGGGTCCTTGCTTAATCCATCCTTGCTCGCTGTCATACCCTCCCTCGGTGGACCGAATCCCTTGGTTGTCTGTGCCTCACTCCTGCAAGTCACTCTGGGTAATGGCTATATCATTTCCTCACAGTGGTCCTGAGAAGTCTTGCATGTCGTTGATTAAATCTATTGTTTCTGGCATGAATGCCTCTTGGAGGAGCATTCGTCACTTAGAATTAGCGTAGACAGAAAAATGATCGACTGTCCATCGGACACGTCCCTGTACACGTCCTCTTTTCTCCCTCCGAGGCAGTCTGTAAATTTCCACGTGGTCCCCTTCATCACTTCACCTCTTAGCGACCGTCTTTCTTGGCCTTAAACCTAGCAGGATTTGGCCCTCTTTTGACCACCATTTCTTTTTAATCTAGGCAGCCATTGATTTAAACCACCTACATATTTTTATTTGCAGTTATTAATGAACAACTCAGGTTTCGATTTTGCACCTGTTGGTAATTTAGTTTTCCTTAATTAATTAATACTGTCTCTTCTTCCGTTCGTTTAAACAATAATATCCTCATTTATTTTTATCAATTATTATGTTGTGTGGTGGGTCGAAGATGTATAGGAATGTCATAGTGTAGACCTATTGTTCTAGGTAGATGAAGCGTATATTAATTTAGAACCTAGTTAGACACCCTCTTATGTTTAGGAATGGCATTCGGCTTACTGATGGTCATATTAGAGCGAGGTAGTGCCTTTATTAATAATATCAATTTATTACTATTATTATTATTATGGGATTTGGATTTGGCGTAAATAATTGTTAAGGGGATCTTCTTGACTATTACTACATATAATTAGGTTGGGATATCTTAAGCCTGCTTGGAACAAAATAAAATAGGACCTCCCAAAGGAGGCTAAATATGTTCCTTTACTTTAGCACATGATTAGTGAGAAGATTGAATTATAATAAGTGAACCTTATATTATTATAATTATTGGAGTAATAAACCTCTGGAGATAAGTGCAAATCCTTAGTCTTGGTTCATGTTAAATAAAACTAGAGGAACTTGAGGTATAGTTGGAAAGTTTCATTAGTTGATTATATTTTGTCAATGCATTAGAATTAAATTTCTTATAACATAGGTAGGGTTACCTACGTTGCTTAATAATGGAAAACTATAGTCCCAGTGATGTAGGGTTTGACTTATAGGTTGATAGTTATGTTAACTTGTTTACTTGTTAATGGAAATGTTGATTTGGTTTCAGTTGTGTGGGTCTACTTTTAAACTCGTTAAAATTAGACCACCTTTATATGGTTATCGTCAATATTGTTAGATAATGTTATGTTATTAATTTCACATTGATATGCGTTGATTAATTTAGGCTTGGTAATGTTGACAACATTGTCAAGTAGTGTTGAAGAAACGCAAGATTACCTGGAAGGTTGAGTATATGCTTCATTCAATTCTAATTAAGGATACTTGATTTTTAATGACGAGCGGATTGTGGCCTTAAATCTACGTTTAGATTATCCCTTGATGTCTTTATGCACTTATGACATGCATTGCAGGGCTCTTGATGGAGGTCGAATTAAGATGTGTTATTTACCTTACTTACCTTTTTATTTGCCTTGGTCTTGTAAATTGGATTTAAAAGTACACTTCCCATGCAATACTATAATAGTAGTAATGAGTTAATAATGACGCACTATTGTAAAACGCCTTTTGTAGACAATCTGGTTGTTTGCGATCTTGATGGTTATGTTATGGTCTTTAGTTAGAAGGCTTGGTTTGCTTATGTCGGGCGGGTTGTAGACACCTCCATGCTCCTCAGAACAATCACCAGCCCTGAGACCTTAAATGGTTAAAATTGATGGGAACCTGGGCTTGAGTGTTGCTTATGTGTCTTGGAGGTCCTAACCATTGCAGGGTAGGATGGGCAGGTAGTCAGTCTTACTTCTTGTCGATTGATCATCATTAAATGCACGTAGTTGCTTGTTGCGAGTCTTATTTCGTCTGGTTGTGTTAGTCATGGATGCGCCTTGTTCGTCGTCAGGTGGCAATGCAGAGTCAATGTGTGTATTTCCCTTGTACACGCGCACACACACTTTTAAACAAAAAAAAAAATATGCACTTGTTCTAAGAGGTTTGTCGGCATAATGAGGAGGTTCGTTACAAAAATAAAGTGAAGTGATGAGTGTACTATAAGTCAAAGTGGATACAAAAGAAATTAGTTAAATAATAAAGTTAATAGAGAACTTACTAAGGTTAGAAGTGGGTTATCCCTAAAATAAGGAAAGTGGTTTAAGATGGTTAGAAGGTAACCCCTTGAGGAAGCTACATAAAAGTATAAATAAGAGGCAAGGGTCTCTCATTTAATAACACTTGAGAATATTGATTATCTACAAGTGACTGAGGTAACCAAGGGATATCTAAGCCTAATTTCAGAGGGAAGGTGAATTAAAGAAGGCCAAAATTCAAGGAAGGATAAATTCTTTTGATGATGCTTTCTAAGGTATGTTATTTACAGGTCATCTCACCATTTTCACAATAACGTTTTTTATGGAATGATTCAGACTGCGAAATCTGGAATCCATTGAGGAAACATATCCAAGTAGCTGTGATAATTTTTTTAGCTTGTGATTCGTTTCATTTTTGGAGCTACACTCCGTGGAAAATAGGGTTTGTGGCTAGTCTTGAAACTAGTCTAAAACAAGTGTTTCAGGTAAAAATGTCATAACTTGTTCATAACATATCCAAATTCAGTAAGATAAAATGTATTGGTTAGAGTACAGTCTATAGTATTCTATGTACCATTTTTAGATCCATAAAACAAATATTCAGTGTGGGGAACTCTCTACAAGTTCGCTCTCTAGAATAAGTCAGAATTCAACAAGGTATGCCATGTTTTCTATAACTCCATTTATGAGAGGTTCCAAGAAGTGAAACCTAGAGGAATTGCAAAAATGACACTGAAGAACATTGTGTACTATTTTCAGATCTTTATTCATTACAGGTACATAGTTATGATTATTTCAAGTGGGGGTTGTTGACTAATCCAAAATTAGTCATGTGAGACTAAAGTAAATCTTGATGAAAATCCTAGTCTCTTGTTGTTAAAGTTAAGGAATGTTTGCAGGTATGTGATCATATACACCAGGTCTATTACAGAGTTACAAATCAGATTTCGATGATGAAATTGATGAGGGCTTTTGGTTGAGGTACATGTTGGGTACATGGTTGAGACAAGTAGTTGTTGAGATGGCACATACATGAGGTGTATAGTTGATGATGTTGGTACATATTGATGAGTCATAGTTGATGAGTAGTTGATGCATGATTGGTACATACTTGGTACATGGTTGGAGGCACTTGTTAGTAGTATTGTTGACACATGGTTTATGGATGATGTAGCATACTTGTCTTGGTTTATTATTAGAAGCACATATTGATCTTGGTGATGATTATGAGTTGTTGTGTTATGCTTGGTTGATGCACATCTTGGTGATATTGTGCATATGGTTGAGAGTTGTCTTGGTGATTGATATTGGTGAGTAGATATGATTTGGTTGATAAGATTGATGAGATAGGTTATTGTGACAGGTTATTTGTATAGGTTTGATGCATGGTTGATGCACTTGTTTATGGTGCAAGTTGAGGTATAGGTTGATGTATGGTACATTTTGGCACATGTTATTGGTACAGGTGGTTTTGTGTAGGTTGATTGGTACAGGTTTACAAAAGTATATCTCACAGTGATAGTGTGGCAGTGGTTCCATCATTCTACTTATATTTCAGGGCGGTTGGAAGGGGCAAGGACAAGTGGTTGTAGCCACCGTCTGGTTGTAGATGGAGAACATAGGGGGTTGCAGCCTCCTTCTAGTTGTAGCCATAGAATTGGGGAGTTGGAGCTTCTCTTAGGTTTTAGCCTGAGAAACTGGGGGGCTGGAGCCTCCTTCCAGTTGCATCTAGAAAAAAAAGGAAGTTGGTGCTTCCAATGAATGTAATTCTTAAAGAAATATAATAAAAATCATTCTGTGCTATTCTCCTACTTTGGGTTTCCACGTAAAAAGATAGGTGTACTGTGTATGTGCATGATTGCTCATTTTTTCATTGTTTATTTAATCTGCAACTATTGGATGATAATGCTACATTGATATAACAATTTCATTATATGGTTAAAAATGATTAAATTTCTCTATTACTGATTTACCCCCCCTCTCTGTAATCCAACAATTGGAATTAGAGCAGGTTCCTTTAGAAAACAATTTAACCACTGGAAGGAGATCATGGATTATTATGAGAATGGAGTACCATTGTTTAATGGTAAGAATGAATTAAAGTATGAGCTATAGAGTGGAAGGATGAAAGCATTTTTCCAAGCACATGGGTATTATATTTGGCGATCAGTCGTTATAGGATATGATAGTTCAAGAAGGGAAAATACTATAGCCAAGAAGGAATTGATAAAGAATAACAAAATTGCAATGGATTTCATCTAGGAAGGATTACCTAATTCGGTAAGAGAAAAGGTTGGTAAATGTTCATCAACCAAAAAACTTTGGGATAAGTTACATGATATATATTCTTCACCCATCACAGATTCAGAAAATGCCAAAGAAGATACAGGTACAGATCAAGAAGAAATATGTTCACCATGTCAAACAGATTCAAAATATGAAGAGTACATAATCAACATAGGTATGTTGTTTTTCTTTAATTGGGAAAAACATGGACATCTTGAAGTAGAATGCCATGAAGGAAATAAGACAGAAAAAATAATTGAAAAAGAAGACAATTATGAAGATGAATTGTTCAGTGCTTTAGATGAACTAAGAAATCAAAGATAAGAAAACAAGTCACTCAAGAAAGAATTGATGAAACAAAAGGAAAGTGCTCACATTTTTTAAGAAGCCAAACAAGTCATCAAGAACTTAGGAACTCAGCTAGAAGAAGCCAGAAAGATCAAATAAAATATTAAAGATCAAAAATAGTATTTGGAAGACAACATAGCACCATAGAAGGAAGAAGCAGAAATGAGAAAAAATATATTGATAGACCATCTTATGGAAAGAACTAACGATCTCAAACAATTTGAGGTAGATTTTGGTCAAGAAGAGAAATGACTTAAAGAAGAAATAATCACATTAAAAATCCATCTTGAAGAAGCGAAAAGAACAGAAGAAGTCATGAAGTCTTAGATAATGAAGAAAGAAGAAGAGGTTGAGAAGCTTGAAGAAGAAGTTGTCACATTGAGAAGTAAAATCATCAATCTCACCAAGAACGTTGAAGAGACACAAACATCCACATCAGTTATAGAGAATGAAGAGAAGAACTCTAGGTTGCTAGAAAAGGAGAATGAAGAAAATAGAAAGAGTTATGTAGAAGTACTCAAATGAAGGAATCACGGTCAATCGGAATATAACAAAACTATTAAAGATACATCTTCAAGAAGACCATCCATTTTCAAGCCACAAAGAAGTTTCAAACATGATCATGATCAATCGAGGCATAAATTCAGAAGGACTACACCACATAGAAGATCATTCACTGTCAGGTATGCAAATTTCTTTTATGGTCATTGTTTTTATTATACTATTTTTTGACATAAGGTTGCAGATTGTAGGAATTATAAAAATGTTCAAGCAAGAAATGCCTATGTGGCCCCACATAAAATTGAATGTTACAAATGTCATAACTATGGACACACAGCTAGTGATTGTAGAAGCATGATCGATACTTTCATGAAAGAGAAAATTGATATCAGATATAAGAAAGTATGGATAAGAAAACACGAAGAACATGTGAACAAATACCAGGTACTAGAGATCGCAAGATTGGCAATAAAACGAGATGAAGAAAATTCTACAGAGAAAAAGAAATATGTTAGATATAGAAATGTTTGGAAAATAACTGAAAGAAAATATGAACATGTAAATAGGGAACATGTTCAAGTCATTGTGCTGTCAAGAATTGTAGTGAAATATGAATCCATAGACAGAAAGAAAGAAGTCAGAGCTCAGAGAGATGATGAATCTACCAATGCAGATGATAATGAATACACATCAAAGCATGAATTGTTCTAAGCCATATGGCTTAGACACTCCCAAGTAACATGGACATTAGACCGGGGGGGTCTATGCGATAGATATGATAGACCAAAGAACCGTCCTTCGAGGAAATTGCAGAGTTTGAATAAACAGATCTAGAGCACTAAATTAGCATAAGTACAATTTGATAGTTGTAGTAGTGAAGACTTCATGATAGTATAGTCATAAATGGGTCAGAACTATGGAAAATTGTGTAGTATATTCTTGGACAATATGGATAGAGATGGATTTGTAAGAACACTTAGCAGGTTTGGACAGATATATGACAGTGGACGAGAGAATGGATTCATAGATTGGTTCATAGAGTGGTTCAAAGACAAAGGAACATTATGGATGTTAATTACACAGGAAATGACTTGAATAATGCTAATGGATTCCAAATTGACAGATATTTTTTAGACACATGCAGTTCATACAACAATTCACATTCAAAACAGATTAATGCTCAGAAACAAAAATGACAAAACTCCCAATGAGATATGTAAAGGAAGACCAACAAATGTGAATCACTTCAGAATATTTGGAAGCAAATGCTACATCAAAAGAGAAGATGGAAGAATGGGAAATTTTCTCTCTCGTGTGGACAAAGGAGTACTTGTTGGTTACTCAAGTACAAGGAAATCATACAAGTGTTACAATCTGAGATTGAACAAAGTTGTGGAAAGCATCAATGTAACAATTGATGAAACAGGTGGATGTGAATCAAAGGAAGAAGAAAATGAATCAGTGGAACAACTTTATGAAGAAGAAGAAGTAGAAGAGGAAGATGAAGAATATCAGATAGAAGTAGAAGAGAAAGTTCAACAAGTGCCTCCAAAGACACTTATAAAATGAGTACAAAAGAATCATCCTTCAGATTAGATTATCAGAAACAAGGATACAGGAGTTGAGACTAGAAGAAGAATCCATTCAAATGCACCTAGCACTCTTATCTACGATTGAACCATACCATTTTTAAGAGGCAAACAAGGATGAATTATGGAATAAGGCCATGGATGAAAAATTGGATCAAATAGAGAAGAATGACACTTGTAAATTGGTTCCAAGACCAAAGAATAAGAATGTGATTGACACTAAGTGGATTTTCAAAGATAAATTGAATGAAGATGGACAAGTTACAAGGAACAAAGCTAGATTGGTATGTAAAGGATTTGCACAAGTTGAAGGAATCGACTTTGAAGAGAAATTTCCTCAGTTGCCATAATGGAAGCAATCCAATTGCTTTTATCTTAAGCATGCTCCAAGAATATTAAAGTGTATCAGATGGATGTGAAATCATCTTTTCTGAATGGGGAGCTTGAAGAATAAGTCTACATTGAACAACCAGAAGGATTTCAGTTGCCAGAGAACACATATTATGTGTGTAAATTGAAGAAGTCCTTGTATGGTCTAAAACAGGCTCCTAGAGCATGGTACTCTAGACTAGATAAATATCTAGAGCAGGCAGGGTTTAGAAAAGGAAGTGAAGACCATAACCTCTGCATCAAGGTAACTCAATATATTATTTTATTAATTGAGGTTTATGTTGATGATATTATTGTTGGAAGTATTGATGACAGGTTAAGCCAGAAATTCGCAAAGGATATGTAGAATGAGTTTGAAATGTCATTACTCGGAGAACTATTTTTATTTCTATGTCTTCAGATACGTCAAAGCAACCAAGAAATTTTTATTTCTCAAACTAAGTATATCAGAGAAATGCTAAAGAGGTTCATGTTAAGAACCAAACATCAATATAGCATAGAAAAGCCTCAGGAAAAGTACTCAATGCCTTAAAAAAGAGATCATTTTAGATAATAAGCCTCTTCGAGGGGGCTACCTCCTTTTACCCCACTTAAATGTTCAAGTACAAGATGATTCAAAATGAAAATGTCTCCTTGGTATATATAGGAGACTAGGAGGAATAATTACAACTAATGGCCTAAAGCCGACATAAATAAAATAACATTACTAATCTAAA
>ML778029.1:1775196-1804535 GCA_009831015.1 Picea engelmannii
GGGAAACCTCCTTTTACCCCACTTAAATGTTCAAGTACAAGAGGATTCAAAATGAAAATGTCTCCTTGGTATATATAGGAGACTAGGAGGTATAATTACAACTAATGTCCTAAAGCCAACATAAATAAAATAACATTACTAATCTAAATTAAAACTAATGGCCTAAAGCCAACATAAATAAAATAATATTACTAATCTAATATGCCCCAATTAAGGGGTAATGAGCCAATATTAGGGCTTAACAGTTCATAATGGAAGATTGCAAACAAATTACCACTCCTATGCAAACCAATTGCAAGTTGAGAAATGATGATGATTCAAAGTCTATAGACCAGTGGAAATACATGTCAATGATTGGTAGCTTACTACATGTGACAACATCCAGACCAGATGTAATGCAGGAATTTGGACAGGTGGCACAATTTCATGCAACACCAAAGGAATCACATGTATTAGTAGTGAAGAGGATTTTCAAATATCTAAAAGGTACATAAGAGTTTGGATTAGGGTATCCAAAAGGAAAGGATATATCATTTATTTCCTACACAGATGCATATTGGGTAGGTTGCATTGATGATTGATGAAGCACAACTGGAGAAACATTCTACTTGGGTGAGTGTTTAGTATCTTGGCTAAGCAAGAAACAATCATCAATATCTTTATCTACAGCCGAAGCATAGTATATTGCAACAACAGAATGTTGTACTTAGGTTCTATGGATGAAACAAAATTTAACAGATATATAGGTTGAGTATGATGAGCCCATTGCAATCTATTGTGATAATACAAAATCCATTAGTATCTCAAAGAACCCGGTGATGCACTCCAAGACAAAGCACATTCCAATAAAGTATCACTTTATACGGGAATAGGTTACAGAGAAGAACATCATATTTACAAGTGGTAGACATATTTACAAAACCTCTTCCAAGGGAAGCCTTTGAGTATCTTCATCAAAGAATCATAGTAATTTCTACTCCAATACGAATTATTTTGAATGCTTATATTATATGTATTATATTTACATGAGGAAGCACCATAAAGAGAACAATTCAGGTTGGGATATCAGTTTTAGGAATATTTTAGTCAAGGGGAGAAACCCCGAATGGAAAGATACCTTTGCTATTGATGACAAAGGGGAAGAGATTTATCAGATGCAAAGGTAAATGGTTGGAGAAAGAGAACATAGGCATGGTTCCAGGGGGAGCGATGGTCACATGGGGAGCATGAGTGATATGACTTCAATATTACATCAGAGTGTTGCCATCAACACCAAAGGGGGATATTGTTGATTATTTGGGTTGGTTTTCATTGATGTCAACCCTTGAAGAAATTCCGGTAGCGAATTTCGATAGCACAAAGGTTTGGGTAATGGTTCCAAGTTTGTTTGATGTATAATGGTATGATTTGTAATATATTTGAAGGTAATACTATTCTATATGGATATTACATGTCATTCCATTTCCGATGGTATGTGGAATGTCACATAACTCCTCACAGTTACAGAGTTATGGCCATGTGATGTTGGAGAACCCTCATGAGTCATGTAGAAGCCCCAAAAGGTCAAAGTAGTCAAAGTGGTTGCAAAAAAGAAATTATTTAAATAATAAAGTGAAGTGATGAGTGTACTATAAGTCAAAGTGGATACAAAAGAAATTATTTAAATAATAAATTTAATGGATAAATTACTAAGTGGACGAGTGGTTAGAAGTGGGTTAGCCCTAACATAAGGAAAGTGGTTTAAGATGGTTAGAAGGTAACCCCTTAAGGAGGCCACATAAAAGTATAAATAAGAGGAAAGTGTCTCTCATTTAATCACACTTGAGAATATTGAATATATACAAGTGACTGAGGCAAAGGATATATAAGGTGAATTTCAGAGGGAAGGTGAAGTAAAGAAGGCTAAAATTCAAGGGAGGATACATTCTTTTGATGATGCTTTCTAAGGTATTCTATTTATAGGTCAAGTCACCATTTTCAAAATAACGTTTTTTCTATAATTATTCAGACCTCGAAATCCGAAGTTCATTGAGGAAAAATATCCAAGTAGTTGTGATAAAAATTTCAACTTGTGGGTCATTGTATTTTTGGATTTACACTACGTGGAAAATATGATTTGTGGTTAGTCCTGAAACTAGTCTAAAACAAGTGTTTTGGGTAAAAACATCATAAATTCTTCATAACAGATCCAAATTCAGTAAGATAAAATTTATTGGTTAGAGTACAATTTCTAGTATTCTGTGTACCATTTTCAGATCCATACACCAAATATTCCATGCAGGGAACGCTCTACAATTCCACTCTCTAGATTAAGCCAGAATTCAACAAGGTATGCCATTTTTTCTATAACTCCATTTTTGAGAGGTTCCAAGAAGTGAAACCTAAATGAATGGCATAAAAGACATTGAAAAATTGTGTACCATTTTCAGATATTTTTTCATTACATGTACATAGGTATGATTATTCCAGGTTAGGGTTGTTGATTAATAAAAAATTAGTCATGTGAGACTAAAGTAAAGTTTGATGAAAATTCTAGTCTCTTGTTGTTAAAGATAAGGAAGCTTTGCAAGTATGTGATCATATACACCAGGTGTATTACAAAGTTACAAATCATATTTGGATGATGAAATTGATGAGGGATTTTTGTTGAGGTACATGTTGGGTACATGGTTGAGACAAGTAGTTGATGATTTTGCACATACATGAGGTGTATAGTTGATGATGTAGGTACATCTTGATGAATAGTTGATGCATGATTGATATATAATTGGTACATGGTTTAAGGCACTTGTTAGTAGTATTGTTGGCACATGGTTTATGGATGATGTAGCATACTTGTCTTGGTGTATTATTAGAAGCACATATTGATCTTGGTGATGATTATGAGTTGTTGTGTAATGCTTGGTTGATGCACATCTTGGTGATATGGTGCATATGGTTGAGAGTTGTCTTGGTGATTGATCTTGGTGAGTAGATCTGATTTGGTTGATAATATTGATGAGATAGGTTATTGTGACAGGTTATTGTTATAGGTTTGATGCATGGTTGATGCACTTGCTTATGGTAAAAGTTGAGGTGCAGGTTGATGTATGGTACATGTTGGCACATGTTATTGGTATAGGTTGTTACAGGTGGTTTGGTGCAGGTTTATTGGTACAGGTTTACAACAATATATCTCACAATGATAGTGTGAGAATGCCTCCATCATTCTACTTATATTTTAGGGCGGTTGGATAGGGCAAGGACAGGTGGTTGTAGCCACCTTCTGGTTGTAGCCGAAGAACATAGAGGCTTGTTGCCTCCTTCTGGTTGTAGCCATAGAATTGGGGAGTTGGAGCTTCCCTCAGGTTATAGCCTGAGAAACTAGGGGGCCAAAGCCTGCTTCCAGTTGCAGCTGGAAAACAAAGGAAGTTGGTGCTTCCAATGAATGTAATTCTTAAAGACATATAATAAAAAACATTACGTGGTTTTCTCCCGCTTTGTGTTTCCACATAAAAACACTGGTGTAATGCGTATGTGTATGATTTATCATTTGTACATTACTTATTTACTTTGAAACTATTGGGTGATAATGCTACATTGATATAACACTTTCATTTAATGCTTAAAAATGATTAAATTGCTCTATTACTGATTTACCGCCCCTCTAAGTAATCCAACAAGGACCTTCTCAGAGGTGATATGGGTTTGGCTGCAACTGTGGTGTTAGGACCTTGCATAATCTTCCTTCCCTTTGATATTTCTTGCATAGTACTTGCTTTTCTTTGTGGTGTTTGTGCTTCAAGAGTCTTCTCCGTTAGTTTCCTTTTCAATTCCATTTTCTCCTGGTATAGTTGGGCTATAATATGATGATATTTCTTGAGTTTAGGTTGCACCTCTTTAACATATGAATCTTTCTCCCCTAGTTTCACTTGCTCCTCAATCATCTCTTGGGATGCCACTTCAACAAACTCTATCTGAATTATGGGTATGGGAAACCTCCTAGCAGATGACCTGGTGAGTGGTATACTAGAAGCCTGTGTCTCCTTGGGTTCATCAGTGAATTGTAGTTTTCTTCTTTTCTTCAAGAATGGTTGACTAGGTGATGGATTCTCAATCTCTTTTCATTTTCCTCTTTCAACAATACCTCCTTCTTTCACTCCTAAACTATTAGATGTTTATTTCTCATCGGACAAGGGGGTATATCCTTTAGGATCTAGTGAAATGTTTGTGGAGGTCAAGAAGGAATCTCAATCTATGTTCAACTTTCAAATATCTTCAACCACCAATAGCTTCACCAAGGAAAAGTGGAGCAGTCTACTCTTTAGCTGGTCATCTCTGGCTTGGACTCTGTCTGCCATTTTTCCCAGGATTCTATATAGGTAGAAGGGTAATTTTAGGGGGATTTTCCCTGTGAAATGCATAATGAGCCTTATGTGGTATAGATATACCTTGTCAAAACTACCCTCATAAGTAAAGTGTTTCTGTGTTACCCTTAAAAGCTTCTCATAAGGTTCCAAAACATATTCCCTTGGGATGGTGGCTCCAATTTTCTGATTTTTGTATTTGGGTTTGAGAAAATCAATATAAAACAAAGGATCTAAAGGCATACCTTTAAACCACCTCTCTCCCTGTGTAGGGATTTCTGTTGGAAATATAACTGAGAGGGGGGAGTGAATCAATTATGTATATAASCTTGAAACATTTCCTGATTTCCTTTTTMTTTCTAGATTATTATTTAATGTGTTGCTGATAACTTAACATACATAGATATACAATATTTGATCAATCACACAGAATACACAAAGACACTGTTTTTCATGAGGAAACCCATAAATGGAGAAAACCTATTCTTCTTAGGATGTCAATCAAGCTCTAACTTTCATGTACATCACAGTCTTTGAGTACCAACTCAAATATGAGGCTACAACCTCTGGTAGCAAGATGAAACTTATAGAGAGCACCAACTCTCAGATTTCTCTAGCACCAACTAGATGGAAGCACYAACTCCYAGGTTTCTCTAKMACCAACTAGATGGAAGCACCAACTCCCAGGTTTATCTAGCACCAACTAGAATTTAGAGGACTACAATCCTCCCTAGAACCACCGTACCACCCTGGTTTTTCTGGCTACAACCAGATGGAAGCTATAACTCCCTATGTTCAAGCACCCACTTGAAACTCTGAGGACAACATTCCTCCCTAGCAGCACCCTACCACACTGATTGAATCTTACAAAACTTTACTTACTTTCTCTATCTATGATATGGTATGTTACATCTCCATGTCTCCTATGCCTTCTTCAAATTCTATGCTTTGTTCCGCTTCTACATCTTTCTGCTTCTATGCTCTGCTCTTTTTCCTCCTACACTCACCACAACATCTGTTCATCTTCTCTTCTACCTTTTATTCTCTGTGCTGCATCTGCATGCTATACGCTGCACCTCTCATCTACTCATTTTCTTCTGCTTACTGCCACTTTCTACACTCATGCATTAGTTCCCAAAAATCACATTCTCTACACGTCTTTATCACACCAAGTCCTCTTCCAGATCATCCTGGAAACTCTTCATAAAACAATCTCTATGCTGCATCTCAATTCTATATATATATCATCTTCTATGTTCTGCATGTCATCTTTTCGCCCAGTTCTCTCCCAGGTCCTCATAACAACTCTACCACTTTACTGGAGGTTACTCACTATTTATTCATCACCAGTGCTCGTTATCCTAAGATTCCTTTTATTAACTAGAATTTACAGTCAGTCGATTTATTCGTTGTAGGTAAATCAGTCCTAAGCCCCTTCCTTTACGTGACCACTGGCGGTGACCACACGAATATTCAAAAGGTGCTTCGCAATCTTGGTCTAGCGAGTGATAGCTCCTTATTTAAATATGACCTTGGGAAATTATCTCACATGAACACATGATTGCGAGTGCGGCTAAAGGCGGTTTGAGGGAAACCCACTTTTTGCCTCATAATTCACTATAGAGCTCCACGTATGCCTTTGGCGATACCGTGGTTTTGATTGTGGTCCACTCAAGAAAAATAAAAACTTGAGCATGTTTTGGCCCCACAATTGAGCATGAACATTGATCTCCAATCCCTTGGCAATGCCACTTGATCAAAGACTGCTATCTACCTTCCTTTCCTCCTTCCACACGTGATCCCAGATCTCCACGATCTATCAACACATAGCTCCCTTCCAAATTAATGGCTATAGTTTATTTCGTGATCCGAGCTTCGAGAGTTTCAACTCTCAAACCCTGATTTCCTCCGTATGTCAATATTCGAGAGTTGATGATCTACAAACACCTGTCCTTCTTAATCTAATGACTATCCTCCACTCCGGGACTTCATCCTTTGACAATTTCAAACCTTTCTCCTTCGCGTTTTCCCAGAGTAGTTTTGCTCATAGTCAACGATATATTGAAATGTACCCTCCGGCATGATCAAAGATCATAAGTGACTTCAGACCTTTGGGAATTTAGGTTGATCATTGCTTCATTCTCCTCTAGAGTGGTCGCCTGCTAAATAAGTCATAGGTTATGGAGACTGCTTTTTGTCAGCTAACACTTCCACTTACACTATCCTTCCACTGTACTAGATCAACGGTTGAGAATGCATTCGAAGTGATCTTCAAATCAGACGACTCGTATCCACTTTGGGGCTTCGACATTCAAGACTTCAAGACTTAGAGCATCTGCTAGTGTTAAAACTCCTAGAGTAATGTAACATTACACACGTCACCTGTTGACCTGACACGGGCCGAGTGGTTTCCACATGTCACTCACTGACACAGTTTTCCATATGTCCTTGCTAACGTGGTCTGCCACATTTCCTTGCTGACATGGTCTACCAAATGTCCTTGCTGATGTGGTCTGCCACATTTCCTTGAATCGAATGGTTGAGGCTTACTTCGAGTCTTTACCCGGAGTCCACAGGTTTATGCCACATCTTTTCGGGATCAGACGACCTAGATTCACTTTGGATGATCTAACGCTTTAGATCTTCTTGGGACGATATGATGACTGAAATCTACTTTAGATGATCCGATGGTCGAGAATTTATTTCCTCTCTCTGGGTCTCTAGGCTTCGGGAATTTCAAATCTCAAACTGAAACTCTCGAAGTGATTTCTCCAGAGCTCACGATTCGTCGCCATGTATCCCTCGGGATCTAATGGTTGAAAATTACTCCGGCTGTTCGGCTCTCTGGACTTCAAGGATTTCAAGTATGAAACTTTATTCTGTCTATAAATCACGGTCTCTTGACACGTATCTACCAATTATCAACAAACCAAATTCTCCTCTTGACGATGAACAGTCTCAAATTACTTCGGCACTTCAAAACTTTGGAAAGCTCCCTCACCCACGTGTGAAAAGCGCTAAGGCTTGCGTATCTTGATTTGATCAAATGGTTATTGGTCCTCTGGATCGTTGATCCAATGGCCACTATTTCTCTCTTCGACTTATAAGGTTTTCTAAGTGTTCAACGGTCTCAACCTTTGCTCCTCCTGCAAGTGCATCTCTTGGACCTCGTCTGCACTTCTGGAAAGCGCTATCTTTTATGAGCTTTCTTGTCTTCTGCTCTCTCGAATTCTTAAATTGTTACTTCAACACTTATTCAAATTATGGATTTGTGCACTGATTGCATATCCTCCGAAGTCTGAATCTTCGAACTCTCATCATTGCTTTCCTGTTTTCCATCATCGTTGTTGTTCTTGCCATCAATGACAAGCACACTCTTCCTATGAAACATGCCAACAATCTCTGTAGCAGCTAATATGGTTTCTTCTGATACTAGAAAAGTGACCCCTGCAATGGTTGTACTGACACCATTAAATTTCATAGAAAAATTATTGGTTAGATGCACACTATACCCATGAACCTTTTCACAGAAGCTTATACATCCAACTTTTTCAAAGGATACCATGCCTGTAGGGTCTGAGTTCACTAGAATCAACCCTTGGGGTTCATATCTGAAAATGTTTCCTTCCTTGTATTTCTTCTTTCCCTATGAATTTATGGTTCTGCGATGTCTTCCTTGCAAAAAGTAATTTCTCAAAGAAGAAAAATTTCACACTCAGCATGAAAGCTTGCGCAACAAACTAGGATGGCTAGGGTTTGGCTCAAATGAAGCATACCTGGTTGAAATGAGAAATCCTTCAAAGGATAAAATTGCATTGGGATCCAAGAAAGTCTCTTATATAGTGATTGAAATGAATGAAGAGTGCACAGGAAAATACAAAGTGTCAGGCTTGTGTAACGAATGGAAACACACAGGGTTTGTGTAGTGACTAGAAGAACACAACATTTGTGTAGAGAATGAATTTTGCGTAGCAGATAACTTTGGCGCTTGTTGGATAGGCTATGGACTTGGCACAGGTCATGAAAGTGATGCAGAAAGACAAAAGGGTGGAAAATATACATGCTTGAATGGATAAGGAGAGAAATTTGAAATGAGAAGCGATTATCCAAGGTGACAAGACATTTCAAGGCAAATTAGTAATTTGTGTAGTGAACTTGCGCAACGGGTACACTTTTGAAGCTTGAAATGGTACAAATGACATGGAGTGTCATGATTGTCCCTTATTTGACCTCATGAAAGGTGATGATGAACCATAATACCTTTTTACATGACATTCACCCTAACCTATGACTCGACCTTAGCACATAATTTCCTAGTTTTTAATAAGATTCAAGACTTAGGAAAAGGTAGACCATTACAAATTGAACATGATGGAATTTTACATTCTTGACTCTTTTATTTTATGATGGTGTTTTATGAAAAATACAATACACCCTTTAACCCAACTTATGACTTAACTCTCTATTGGCATGCATATTACCTTTATTTTATAAATGAATTTATGAAAAACACACTTTCTATGACTCATTTAGGAATGCCTTGGTCTTCCCAAGACCAGGGCATGACTCTGAAAACTTTGGACAAACCTCTAACTCTAGCTATGAAAATCATGGTTCTAGCAATTGGCTCCAATGGGGATGCTATACTCCAAGTGAGGTAGCAAGGAACAATAGACCAAGTGTCTGACCATTGGGCTTTATTCGACTCAAAAGACTCTAAACTAACAAACAAACTTACTTACAGGACTTTCTTGACACAACTTTGACTAAAATTAGCATAAACTTAGGGCCTTCACTTCAGGATTTAATTTTCTGTTGATTATTGACTTCAAATGCTTCATCTGAAAAAATAAAATGGCTATTTGCAATGAAATGGAAATACTGATTTGTTTTTAGGAAAAATAGTGTTTGAGAAACCTGCCATTCACAGGTCTTCCACCAACCTGCATACCATTGTTCCCATGGTATGCAACAATCATGAATGGTCCCAACCAAAGTTGATCAAAATTCCCATGCTTCCTTCTGTCTTGATTCCTTGCATCCCACTTCAACACCAAATCACCCACCTTGAAATCATATTCCTTAGTATGCCTATCAAAGCCTCTTTTCATTTTGTCTTGGTGCAACTGTGAGTTGTTGAAGACATGTTCTCTCATTTGCTGCACATGGATTAATTGGTTTATCCTCCTTTGATCATCATTTGGTTCAACTTCCTGTTCTTGCAGCAATCTCATCACTGACAATCCTAATGAGGTAGGAAAAATTGCCTTTGTACCATATACAATATGAAAGGGTGATGTAGAAATAGACTTTTTTCTAGTGATCCTATCAACCCATAGTACATAGATAATATTCTTGTGCCAAGCTTTCTTTTTTTCCCACAGAAGATTCTTAATAATTATGGTCAATATTTTGTTGGATGACTCAACCAAGCCATTACCTTGTGGGTAATAAGATGTGGAATGGCCAGGAGTTATATTATAGTCACTGCAAAATTTATCCATTCTCTTGGACTTAAATGTTGTTGCATTTTCAGTAATGATCTTGACTGGACAACCAAATCTAGACAAAATATTGCTTTCTAAAAATTAAATTATAATGGTATCAATAGATTTCCTTGTGGGGACTGCTTCAATCCATTTGGTGAAGTAGTATGTGGTTGTTAGTATCCACTTGTGTTGAGCTGAGGATGGTGGATGGATCTCTCCTATAAAATCAAGGCCCCATTTCCTGAATGGTGCTTCAACAAAGATAAGTTTTAAAGGTAAGGGCTGCAACTTTCTTTTTCCATCAAAAATTTGGCATTCATGAAATCTTAAAACTTCCTTGTACACATCAGAAAACAATACTAGGCCAATATAACCCCTCCCTCAGTATTTTATGCACAATGGTCTTCCAATAATGGTTCCCTCTAGAATCACCTTTGTGAAACTCTTTGATAGATTTTTTCACTTCTTCCTCCAGCAAACAATTCAACAAGATGCCACCTGGATCTTTCCATTACAGATAATGGTCCAGGATGAAAAAAATTTCTTCTTTCAACTTCAAAACTCTCACTTTGGTTTTGCGTAATTCAATAGGAGCTTGTAAATTTCTTAATATATAAATCATATCATCATACCATGGAGAATAAAGGAATTTTTGAGATACATGTGGGACTATCTCTTCTTCTGAATTTGCTGGTAGGTCAACAATGAAATTGATTCCCAGGACATCACAATTGGACCGTGCCACCAACTTTGCAAGCCCCTGACCTTTAATCATCTTTTTATGTTTGATCTCGAGGTCATACTCCAACAACACAACTATCCATTTTCCCCTTCTACCTTCAGGATCAGGCTAAGTCAAAATGTCTTTCACATATTTGCTAGGCACATAAGAAATGATATGGGAATGACAGATATAAGTTATGAATTCTTTGAGGGCCTTAACCAAGGCATATGCCTTCTTTTCCATGATGTCATACCTCGATGGGGAGTCTCTCAAAGTCCTCGTATAATAGGATATGGGACTTTCAAAGTTTTTTTTATATTTTTGCAACAAAACACCAACAATGGTGTGTTCTGAACAAAAAGAAAACATGATAAAGTATTTTGCAAAATTTGTACTAGCCAACACTAGAGATTTGGTCAGTGCCACTTTAATATCTTCAAAATAATTCCTAGCTTCTGTAGTCCATTTTATCTCATTTCCTTTCCTAAGTAGTTAGTGATATACTTTATGATTTCAACAAAGTTAGGGATAAAACTTCTCAAACAATTTACTCTTCCTAGGAAGGACTGTACCTCCTTCTTGCTCCTAGGTTGTCAGTGTTTCATGGAAACCTTCACATGAGACCTTGCTAAAGAATACAAGAACAAAGCCTATCAAGAAAAGGAAGAGAGATACAATATGAATAATGAGAATCAATGTATATTATGATCTGTTCAATGAGTGAGTGATATTCACTCATATAGGAAATGACATCCTATCTTAGGAATGCATGCACAATAGTGATGGTCTAAAATTATAAAGACTAAACTAGAACTAGTCAGTTAACTCCCACTAAATTAGTGTTCCAAAAATATAAATTCTCCAACACCCCCCTTGAAAATCACTATGGAGTAAAAACTGAGTTCTGACTACTAGGCCATATTAGGTACTCATGTACAATGAAACTAATGAACACTTAATAAAAATGAGGAAATAGGGAAAACCACGTGGGAACAAAAACCCCCTCGAAAGAAAATGCATGAAAAGAAGAATAGGTAGTTGTTAGGAAACTATGTTCTTCATTGCAAGATGACCCCGCAAAGTTTGAAACTTCTGCTCATTGAAAGTCTTCGTGAAGATGTAGAAATATTTATGGATCTGATGAAGTCCTTTGGAAACCTATCTAGCCTTGTACCTCTTGATCCCGCGGACCCATCTGCACCTGAAAATATTCCTTTCTAGTGGAAGTGGAACCAGATGCCAAGTTTGATTCTTTAGGAGTGAGTCATACTCCTTTTGCATGGTTGTTTCCCATTGTGGACTTACAACAACCTCACTGTAGGTATTTGGATCATAATATTGAACCATATAGCAATGCATGGGCATCATTGGTTCAGAAGCTAAAAGTACATTCTCATGCTATGATCAAGTCCTCCTCAAATCCAATGGATTCCCTGCAAGGATACCTATTGCTTGAAGTGTGAATTGTTCCTTCTTGGGAATCTGTAGAAGCTTCAACGTTGGATTCTTATCTGGATGTACTACCTGGTTATTTCCATTTACATAGTTTGAGTGTATGGAATCATCTCTAATGTATGAAACTGATGGAAGCATAAGAGTATATGCATATTGCACTGGAGGTGCATGCAAATTACTCTCCTTATGTGTAAGTAGAAAAGAGGAGTCATCATCAAAAACATTAGTGAATCTATACAACCTTGACTTGTGATCCACCTCACCAATTTCAATGATGGAATTTTCATGCATGTCAATTACTGAAACTGAATCTAATGTAAATTCAATCTTTTTACCTTTCTGAGTGATTTGATAAACTGAGAGCAGATTCATAGAAATATTTGGAACATGTAAAACATTCTCAAAACTTCTACTATGGAGTTCCACTCTCCCTTCTCCTTCTACTTCTACTACAGTATCATCCCCCATGAGAATAGGGGGTCTTGAGAATGGACTCAAAGAAGAGAAAACTCCCTCTTTCATTGCCATATGATGGGATGCACCGAAATAAATAATCCATGAATCAGATGAGGAATTAATTGAAACTAGAGCATGGTGATTACCTTTCTTAGGCACATGATCTTCTTCCTTATTCTTCTTGGCTCCTTTAGGAATGAATTCTCCAAGGTTATTCTTATGAAGTACCTGTTTCATAAGATCAATCTGCTTCTTCATGCATGTGGATTCTTCATGATTCAGTTTATTGAAATATGTGCACTTCTTTCCCTTCTTCTTCTTCCCTTTTGATTTGGAGAATCTTTGGAACTTGAAGAATCCTTGAAGGGTTTGGAATATCCCTCCTTCTTTGACTCTGGATGTAGTAGCTCCTCTCTTTTTTGCTTCGATTTTTTATTGGATGACCCTTTTCCATCATGCATGGTGAGTGCATGTGATTTGGAATATTTCATAAGGCCCATCTGTATGATTTTTGTCTCCTCTTATGTGAGAGACTCAATGAACTGAGCCATCATAGGCATTTTCCAATTTTCTCCCAAAAGACATCTGCCAGAATGGAAATTGGAGAAATATACAACGTATTATAATCCTAGCTTGGCCAAGATTGTTAGAATAAGTTGTTTATCTTATGTAGACTTGTCAATATGACATTCATCCAAACTCAAAATAAAATATTTAAATTTAGTAAACAAATCTTGTATATTATCAAAAAATTTAGGGTCTAAGGTATTCAACTCTACCTCAAGCATATGACCTTGCATCTCATCCTGATTTCCAAAGAGTCCTTCCAAGGTGGTTCAGATATCATTTAGAGTCTTGCATGTGGAAAAATGAAACCATAGATCAGTGGATATTAACTCAAGAAGTAGTCATGTGGCCTCATCCTTACGATTCACCCATCTGATCTTCTCAAGCACTAAGTTAGGTTCTGTTTCTGTCGCCATCATCAAATTATACAATCCTTTTCTTTTTAGATGGAATGCAGCCTTCGGCTTCCATTCAATTTTTTTTTACGGTGTGAGTATTATCACCATAATTGATTGAATAATTTGCATCACCTCCATCCCTGCTATTGATTTTGAAAAGATCCTGAAAACCCAGATCGTGGATTCCGAGATATGACAGACGATTCCATGGCAACTATAGATATGATAAAAAAAACTATATCTCCTAAAATATGATGTGGGTTTTGTAGATTTTTGGTGAGCATGAGCATCCCTATGTTATACGTCTCTGGTCAAAATTTCAACCCGACCCAGATTATAAATTCCAAGATATCACTATTTTACCACATAAAACCTATTTTCTGGAGGGCAACTGAATTGCCACACCCTAGAGAAGGATAAAGTGTGGTGATGCTGAATCGTCACACCCTAGAGAAGGATAAAGTGTGAATATTTTGAAAAACTGAATCATCACACCCTGGGTGAAGAAGATAGTGCGACGATGTCGCACCTTGACTGTGTCTAGGCTGCGACAATCCCAATCGTTGCACCTTTCGATAGGGATATGTCGCGATGATGGCAGAAACTAGATTTACTCAAATCCTCTTTCGCTCTTCTCTGGCTTGTCTGGGTTGCTCCAAGAAGCTATACTCTGATACCATGTCAGTGTTTAATGGAAACCTGCACAGGAGACCTAGCTAAAGCATACACAAGTAAAGCTTATCAAGAAAAGGAAGAGAGATATAATATGAGGAATGAGAATCAATGTATATTATGATATGTTCAATGAGTGAGTGATATTCACTCATATAGGCAGTGACATACTATCTTACGAATGCATGCATAATAGTGATGGTCTAAAATTATAAAGTCTAAAATAGAACTCGTTAGTTAACTCCCACTGAACTAGCATGCCGAAAATAGAAATTTCTCCAACATGGGTATGCCAATATTTAGAATTGTTTCCACTCTACTGGGGTCTATCTTTATCCCTTCCTTTGAAATGATGTGTCCAAGTAATTTTCCTTCTTTCATTCCAAAATTTGAATTTTTGGGATTCAATGAGATGCCAAACTTCCTACATTTCTGAAAAACCCTTCTTACATGTTTAAGATGTTCATCATCAAAATATGAAAATACAGTGATATCATATAAGTAAATAACAATAAACTTATCTTTCTCATAAGAAAAGGCTATGTCCATGGCCCTTTGGAAGGTTTCCCCTGCATTCATAATACCAAAAGGCATTTTTACATACATGAAGGTGCCCCAAGGTGTTGTAAAAGTTGTCTTCTCTTGGTCATGAGGATGCACCATGATTTGGTTGTATCCAAAGAAACCATAAATCATTGATATTCCACCACCTTTTGCAAAATGTAATCCATTTTAGGAAGTGGATAATTGTCTTTGACAGACACCTTGCTTAAATTCTGAAAGTCTACACACAACCTGATCTCACCACTTTTCTTCCTGACAGGCACAAGGTTAGCCACCCACTTGGAAAATATTAAGGACACTATAATCTTGGCATCAAACAACTTCCTTACCTCCTTTTCAATCAATGGAAACAATGAAGGATTTATTCTTCTCAAATTTTTCTTGAAAGTTTTATGATAATCCTTGATTGGAATTACATGATGAATTACCTTAGTATCACAAACCTTTATATCCTCATAGCTCCATGCAAAGACATTAGGGAAATCTTTCATTAGGATGATATACCTCTATTTAATTTATGGACTGAATGTCTTGGAAAATTTGATGATCCTGGGATCCTTATGAGTCCCAATGTTGCAATCTTCTATGTCCTCATCATTTGTAGTGATTTTAGGATTTATGGCTACATCGTTGTTATCAAAACAATTTTCCAATGGGACTAAGACTTTGGGAATAATGTTATTTTTGAGCTTCACTATATCTCTACCAACAATCTGATTTTGAAAACAATCATCATTGGTGAACAAAGTTGCATCTTCATCCTCTTCACGACAAAAATCATCATCAATATTTGAATTAGCAAATTCATCCCTCATCTAAAGGAATCTTTCTACCTATTTGTCATCTTCAAATTATATTTGGCAATTTTAATGTTTTTAGGTATTGTTGGCCTATGCTTGACTTCAATTTCATACCTTTTGTTAGGAAAAAATGGAATTTTGAAAACAGAGACTGAAGTATTTGGAGCATCAACAATTAGATTCCCCCCCCCCCCTAGGAATCACTGATAAATTGTATTATGAAATTTTTTTAAGAGTATCAAGTACTATATTCCTATATGCCCTCAATCTAGGATTTTCTTATTGATACATACCCTTTACCTGATTTATGACAAGCTCAGAATCCCCATGTACAACTATCCTCCTAGCACCCAATTATTTCAAAGTCTTCAGTCCCAAAATCAATACCTCATATTCAACCATGTTATTGGTGCTATGAAAAGAAAATTTGTAAGAATTTTTTTTTATGTTTGTCTTGGGAGGGTTAATTCACACACTAACTCCTGCTCCTTCTCTACTAGCAGCTCCATCAAAGCTCATGTTCCACATCTCATCCTCTTCACTATTTTTGTTATATGTAATTTCCTCTCTTTGATGATTAGATTTGTCTTTTATGGTCATAATAGTCTTTGGCTCCTCCTCTTCAAAACTCAAGCCATTATAGAAAATATAAGAACCAACCTCAGTATCTACAGAGTAAATAAGATGGTTATTTGGTTGGGTTTTACTACTCACCGTGTACTTGAGAAATAATTCTCTGTACAACCTCCTTTCTTGGATAAAAACATGGATAGTAGCATATGGAATATCCATTTTCAAAGTCCCTTTCAACTTTGCAGCCCAAGATATAGATAGCAACATGCCAAATTTAGGAGGGATGTAAACAACAAACACATCCATGATCATATTTTTTGATGGAATTTGGGACAATGATACAAACATATCTTTGATTAAACCCAAGAATTTCACCTTCCTTGAGTCAAAGGAGAAAAGATCCTTGTAAGTCCTTGTAATATCTAGACTCATCTCATCCATGACTACCTCGGGCATCAGATTATGGGATTATCCTGAATCTAACATGGAATTATGTAAGGTCATGTCATGAATTTTAAGAATAACATAAAAAGGGGGACATTATTGTTAAGGTTTAAGCTACTATTAGAGTTCTTTGCATTTCACTAGATAACAATAGCATAAGATAGGATCACTGAGAAATACACAATCACAAGAGACACATCATTTATCCTGGGAAACCCTCATGGGGGAGAAAACCCAACAAACTTCCTTATTATAGATAGAAATACAATGCCAAGAGATAACTCAAACAAATACAGAAAGTCCTCTCTCTCTCTCTCTCTCTCTCTCTCTCTCTCTCTCTCTCTCTCTCTCTCTCTATAGCTCTGAAACTTGTCTCTCAATGAACAAGTGAGTGTGTGTCTAAGTGAGGCACTAGACTCCTTATTTATACAACTCTGGCACATGTGGAGGTGTGTTTTCACTGGCAGGGTTGACTTCTCAATCTGAGTGGTTATAACCACCTTTAATATATTTTGGGGCCTCTTTAATATATTCTGGGCCAACTTCTTATTATGCCTATTACAATTATGTTTTGACCAATATGCAAAAGGGGATTTGGTATTTTACAATAGCTGACATCATCAATCTACAATAGGGGATTGATCTAATGAATAATACAACAATAATAATTAGAATACACTTTGCAGTTACATTATTTCAACACTCCCCCTTAACAAGAAGGGTATTCTACAACAACTTCGTGAAAGAGAGAGGACAACATCATCAACAACATCAGGTGGGTGAGAGGATAGTATCAACAACATCATCTTGGAACATTGACTGGCGTATCTATAAATCATTGGAATTTTTTCTCATTGACAACATCGTCATTATCAATGGAATGAAATCATCATCTGCATCAATATGGATTAGTATAAAACTAATAAATCATCATCACAACACGAGGTTGGTCACATCATCACAGCATGAGGCTGGCTCATCATCACAGCATGAGGCTGGCACACTACACAACAATTAAGATGGAATCAAAACACAACAATTAAGTTGGCAGCACAACACTAGGCTAGCATTGCGACACAACAATTAAGCTGGAAGCACAACATGAGGATGATATATCTCAACACGACAATTAAACTGGAAGCACAACACTAGGATGGTATCTCGAAACAAAAATTAAGCTGGAAGAACATCAAAAGGATGGCATATCTCAACACAAAAATTAAGCTGGAAGCACAGAACAAAGCTGACATATCTCAACAAAACAATTAATCTACAAGCACAACACGAAGCTGCCATATCTCAACACAAAAATTATGCTGGAAGCACAACACGAGGCTAGGATATCTCAACACAACAATTAAGATGGAAGCATAGTACTGGACTGGCATATCAACACAACACTAATCCCCCTTTCGAGGGAGGTCCTTTTGGACTATACCGAGCTTATCTTGAAAGTGCTCAAACTTTACACAAGATAGAGGCTTGGTAAACACATCAGAAACCTGTTCATCCATGCTAACATATTGGAGCTTTATGGCTCCTCTCTGCACCATGTCACATATCTAATGATATCGGATCTCTATTTGCTTTGACTTGTCATGAAATACATGATTCTCTTTCATCTTTATGTAGCTCTGGTTATCACATAGGATCATGGTTGCTTCAATCTCTAGGTCGAATAGAACTGTCAACGAATTCCGAAGCCATATGGCTTCACAGCTGGTAGAACAGGCAACAATGTATTTGTCTTCCGTTGTACTGAGAGAAATGTTGGATTGCTTCCTACTCTTCCATGAGATCATGGATGATCCAAAACTAAAACAACATCCTGAAGTTCTCTTCCTTTCAGATACACTTCCAACCTAATCTGAATCAGTGTACCCACTCAGTGTGAAATCATGATCTCCATCATCACTAAGACCACAATCTAATGTACCCTTAAGGTACCTCATCACATGTTTTGCAGCAACCAGGTGACCATGTTTGGTTTCTACCAAAAACTAACTCAAAGTGTTCATGACAAAGCAAATATATGGTCTGGTGTTTGTCAGGTACATCAAGGATCCAGTGATCTGTCTATATAGTGTGGCATCAATCAATTCTGACGAAGTGTCGACTAGTAGCTTCAGCTTCACTTCCATGGGTGTATTCATGGACTTGCACTCCAACATGTCGAATCTCTTCTGGATTTAGACTACATATTTCCCTTGGTTAAGTAAGATTCTCTCTGGGCTCTACCATAGCTCAAGACCTAAGAAATAATGCATTAGGCCAAGGTCTTTCATCTCAAATTCTGAAGTGAGCTTCTTCCTACATTCGGTGATGATATTTTCTTCTCCAGCTAAGAATAAGTCATCCACATACAAAAAAATATCACCGACTCATCGTTCATAACCTTGAAGTAGAGGTTAGAATCTGGTTTACTCTTGGTAAATCCCTAGCTCATCAAAAAACTGTCTATCCTACCATACCAAGATCTAAGAGCTTGCTTCAATCCGTACAGAGCCTTCTTCAACATGTAGACATGAGTCTTCCTGTCTTGAACTTCAAATCCTTGAGTTTTCTCTATATACACTTCTTATTCGATGACACCATTCAAGAAATCTATCTTTATGTCCATCAGGTGTAACTTCCACTTCATCTTAGTTGCAAGGGATATGATGGTTCTGATCAAAGTGTATCTGGCTACAGGAGAAAATGTCTTTTCATAGTCAATGCCTTTCTTTTGAGAAGAACCATGAGCGACAAATCTTTCTTTATACTTCTCAATACTTCCATCAACAACATGTTTTATTTTGAAGAGCCATTTGGAAGATACCACATCCTTTCTCTTCGGTCTAGGAACTATTTCCCATACATTGTTATTTATTATGGACTGGTATTCTTCTATCATGGCATCTTCCCATTCTTTCTTCTGAATGGCTTCTTCAAAGCAGGTAGGCTCCTTTTCTAGGAGGTCACACATCAAATCCATATAGATGGAGAATGGCTTAGGTCTCTTCACCTGTCTGAGGCGAGTATCTTGGTGTGTTTGGCTGAGGCGATTATCCTGGTGTGTTTGGATCTGAGAAAATCCAACTTTTACCCCTCCAAACTTGATCTGCAGATTTCTGGACTGGTGCTTTTGGTTTTCTAGTACCTCTGGTACTCTGGTACTTCTGGTACTCTGGATTTTTGGTACTTTTTGAAACTAGGATTTCACTTTCCAAGAGATATATGTTGAAGGAAAATCTCCCTGCAGATAGGTAGATCTCCTCAAAGAGCTAGACTCTTAAATCTAAGACATAAAGTGCTTATCATGGTCACTGACTTCCTTTTAGATCTAGGTGGACTAGTGTGTGATGAGGAAGGAGAAAAGAAGTATCTTTTACTGGTGTTTGTCCTTGCAGGCTCCGAGTTGAGCTCCAATCTTTCGCTCTTCGATCAGCCCTGTAGACAAACAAAGTGCGACCACTTCCTACTCTATCAAGATTAGTCCAAAATAGGTCTGTCTACTAAAGAGACAAATTCATGTGAGATTGAACATGAATTAGAAAGAAACAATCCAAGCAAACTATATTAATGAGGACAAAACATTGCTTACAGCCGTAGATGGAATGCGACAGCTCTGCCAAGTCCTCCTTGTCTACCCCTTGCTCAAAAGATCCACGATCCGGATGATGATAGCTTCACCGACTGCTCCCTATGAGATCATAGGTATCTTTCTCCCAAATTATCTCTGTTCCAACACCACTTATAAGATCATAAGTTTGGTGTGATTCTCCTTTTTCAGTCCCCTTTCACAATGAGAAAGATTTCTTATATAGCCTTGGAGAGGCTCAACAACTTGAGATATCTTTGGGGTGAGTTGAGGATTTTCCTCCTTCAGTTAGGGATCTTACCTAATATCATGTCTTGATTGAGGATTCAAACCCAACTGCCTTCTAAGAATGAAAAGATCCTTCCCCCATTCTACTCAACAAATCAACTGTTGCCCAAAATAGGTAGCGCTCCCTCAAAAGGGCACTCAGAGTGTTATAACGCTCCCTAGTAGTGTATAGGGTAGTGCCAACACTCCTGAGGATAGGATCGCTCCTACAAAAGGGATGAAGAGTGTTATAACGCTCCCTGATGGATTATTGGGGGGCACCAACACTCCTGAGATAGTTATAGGGGAGCGCTCCCCTCCAAAAACTCAGTTTTTTGGGTGCTTTCAGATGGCCAAAGGTTCATGAGACCAATTAACATTTCCTCCTCTTCCAAATCAAGTGTTTTACATGTGCCAAGTGTCCTCCTAATTTCGTTTATAGGCATGACATAGGCATCATGACAGTATGCTTTCCTTGACACTTGCGACACATGTGAGAAAAATGCGACACTTGCGACCTTTGTAATGACGACACTTGCGACACTATCAAAGTGAGTATTTTTTATGTGTAACATATTGCCCCCCAAAGTATGAAGTTATAAGAGAGGAATTGATAACTAAAATGCTTTGTAGACTTTCAAGTAAGGGTATACACGCAGATAACCTGACAAAAGTTGCACACAAACATCCAACAAATATTATGACATGTTTCAAACCTAAGGGAGGCATACCTATGCTTGGTTGATAAAGACTTGCAAGATATGGTTGCCATAAAATACACTGCAGATCCATAATTGTATTGATAAAAAGTTATAGCCACTGAAAATACACTGTGGATCTATACTCCCATGACCTAAACTGATCGTAGCCATGAAGAATACACAATGGATCTATGAGATGGTAAGACATAGCCATGACCAATACAAGGTGTATCTATGTGACAGTATATGTGTCATTGTTCAAGAGAAACTCCATCGCAACCTAAGCAAAGTACATATCAAAGTGATCACTCAACCCAGGGTCTTCTTACCAATCCCGATGTAGTACGAGTCTAACCATGTGAATAGATGTTTTGATGTCGAACATGGGAGAAACCACTTGATTACCGGTCAATGATGTAAACCGTTAGAAAGCGCGAGGGAGATCACCATTAATGTCAATGATTCCCAAGGTACCCTAGTACATTCCAACGAATGTGAATGGATGAGATGAATTCGAACATCCATGGAATCATATGATCAAAGGTCAATGATGTAAACCCTCTGTCGAATGTGAGGAGGCCTGTCATTGAGGTATGCATGTCCCAAAGTACTAACTGGTTTCTAAGTCTAGTTCCTGGATAATGTGTTGAAGTTGACAGGAATAGGCTCGTCGAAGGAGGGCCTTGATGTATCCCCCATCAATGACATGAAATGGACATAGAGATGTAATTGGTAGATCAAATGAACATGGACTGACACGGGTATTGAGATGAGATATTTGTGATGGCTGACTCTTGAGGTGGATACTTCCCTTGAACACTGAGGCACAACAAAAAAAACATGACATGGACCAAAACTTGATGATGTAGTGGATGCCGTGACTTACATCAAGTGACCCAAAGGAGTGAAAGAAACTCAAAGGATTGACTCAGTGCAGAGGTTCAGCAGATTATAATGCGTGCAAAAGACAAAGTGCCATGTTCAAGGGCGAATCTAAGAGTTACTTGGTAATGTTCTCAAGAAACTGCTTGGCTTGCTTCTTTCAAATTTCCCCCCATCCATATAGACGAGTACCTCTCTTTAATTTAATGAGCTCAAGGAGGGTAACACATGCTCGATATAAATCACCTTTGGTAAGTTCCTCTTCCTTTGTTTAACGAACTGGAAGCAGTAAGGGTTCGGTCCCATATGGCCCTGTTTATGTTTGTTTTAGTGAGTCCAAAGACAGAAAAATCGAAGGTTTTTCATGATTATAGAGTCTGGAAAAACACTTAAAAGAGAACTCTCTCAGTTCATTTTTCGTAAATTAGTCTGACGAGACCAAAAAAGAGATAAATTATCGCTCAATAAACGTTTTCTTCAAATACTTTAACGAGCGTGAGGAGAACAAGGTCGCTCGATAATCTTTTCATCTTTAGAGAGTCTGAAAAGAACTTAAAGATGACTCCAGTGTTGTCATTTTTCATAATGTTAGTCTCGCGAGGATGAAAAAGAGATAAATTATCACTTGAAAGACACCCTTTCAAACCGTTTAATGAGTGGGAAAGAAAGCAATATCACTCGTCAATATTTTCATGTTTAGAGAGTCTGAAAAGAGCTTAAAGGAGACTCCAGTGGGTTCCTTTTTCATGTATTCATATAGGTCCTAAAAAGAGATAAAAGTCTACCCAGATACATTCTCATGTATTTATGAGCACGAGAAAGAAAAAAGACTAAACTCGGTATGCCCCCAGCTTGAAAGCTAGTGGCTTAACTCTAGAAAGATCATCAAAAGCTAGAGACATGCCCTCCAAGCTTCAATTCATTCACCAGCTCTGAGGTCATCACCAATTTCTCTAGTATATGAGAAAAAGGAGAAGGGTGGATGAAAAGAAGGTTCAAGAGAGGTGACTGTTTCATCTTTTAATGAGCTTGACACAAGAAAAGAACTATGCTCAGGGCCTCTATTTCATTTTTTAACGAACTTTCCACAGAGAAGAGAAACTATGCTCGTGGTTTCGCCCTGATCAGGGCTTCCAAGAGGATAATACTCTGGAAGGGTACCATGTCAATGGATACAACGTGGTCATGGCCTCCAAGAGATCTTCGCTGGATGGAAGATAATCACTTGAGAAGGAACACATGTTGAAGGTCGCGATAGGAGGAAGGGGATCAGGCTCTAACAATCCTACCAAAGAAATTACCATGTCCACTATCGGATCCAAATCATCGGAAGTTGAGGTCATGGGAGACAACAGCACATAATTGACATGCGGCGGGGGCAATACTGTCTGCATATAGGAACCACTTAGGGAGGTAACCTAGTCGAGGCCGATGAATGAAAGTTGATCAATAGTCACAATTCTTCCATCGTGAGGGAAAGATATCACACGGAAAAGGGTGGATACAAGAGCTTTCATAGCATAGACATAATCCCACCCAAGGAGTAAAGCAAAATCCAAGGGGTCTCGGACTACCATGACATCGATAAAGATAGTTTTCCCTCCCAAAGTTACAGGAAACTGAGGAAGGATCCCTAAAGGTTGACTAGTTCTTCTGTTAAAAGCTAACATATTTTGTCTAACCGGTGCAAGTTGCGGACAACCCAAACCGTACCAAGCAATAGAAGACAAATTACTAATGGACGCACCTTCATCTATCAACATTTGAGGAATGTCCCGACCATGAACCTGTACTGTAATCTGGAAAGGAATGTGGGAGGGAAGACGAGGTCTAGTTAGTAAACCCCAATAAAAAAGGATGGCCTCATTACTTAGAAGGTGTTTCGCAGGAGAAGGAGGAATGCCCCCCGGTATGGTAGAGTCTGTATTAACAAGAAAAACATGGGCAATATCAGGTTTACTCTCTAGAAGGAGAGTAGTATCGACCGATGATTGGATCGGATCAACCAATGGTGGACTTGGATAGACCACTTTGGCACTCTTTAGAGGAAGAGTGGGATTGACTGAGGAAGGGACTGGATCAATCACTTTGACATTCCTCAATGGAGGAATGGGATCGACCGATGGCTAAACTGGATCGACCACTTTGGTGTCACTCTCTAATGGGAGAGTGGGATCGATCGAGGAAGGGACTGGATCATTCACTTTGGCACTCAGCAAAGGAGGAGTGGGATCGACTTATGGCAGAACCAAATCGACCACTTGAGTTTCAGTCTCCAAGGGAAGAATGGGGTCGACGGGTGGAAACGGATCGACTTCTTTGGTGTCACTCTTTTGATGAAGAGCAATGCTTATCGATGACAGAACTGGATCAACTACTTGGGTTTGTGTTTCAATCGAGGAGGAAACTAGATTGACCACCTAATCAACCAGACTGATCGGGGATGTAACCAAATTGACCAGTCCATCAACCAACGATGGGTTGGAGAAAATCTTACGATAACCTTTTGGAAGTTGAAGTTTTTCCAAAAGAGAAGAAGCCTCGTCCATGCGAGGACAAAGGTGAGAGTAATGATTACCTTTACATAACATGCAAGGGAACTTGACAGTTTTCTTCTTCTTACCAACCTGAACATCACTAGTTGACGGGGTATCATCGACATGACCGACAGAGGTCGATGACGTGGAGGACCACATTTCTAAGACCTGGGTAAGATCGGGGAAATCCCTCAGAAATTTGTCACCCTTACAAAGGATGCAAGGGAATTTGGGTTTTGGATTCTTCATTTTAATCTTGTTGACCTCGTCAACACTCCCAGTACTATTAACAGTAACTAGTTTCTTAGAGCCAACATCCGATGTTGTTGGGGCCTTTGTCCTTTTCGGGTTTTTCTTCTTCTTCTTCTGATCAACCTGGATACTTTCTTTAGAGCTTTCACTAGGCGAAGAAGGAGAAATGGAAGGAGACTTGATGGATGAAGAAGGTGAAAAGTTGACATGAGTTTGATGTGTGGGTGGTGTATTGACATCCAAAGTATTAGGTGCAACTGAAACATTGGGAGGATTTGGGATCACCAGAGTGGGGAACAACCAAACTGGTAATCCAATAGTGAGTCCTAGAAGACTCAGTGTGGCAACATATGGAGGACCAAAGTTTCCAAATGAAGGAAATGTATAAGGTTCCCCAGAAGAAGGGGTTCCTCCATTGGTACTCCCAGGATTCGATGCCATTATCATTGACTCGACCTAAGGTCCACTTAAGTAAAACAAACAACACACGCTATGAATCTGAGAAGAAATCAATCAAACAAACCTTCCTATGATGAAACCACTAGTTGGTGATGAAATCCAATGTCGTAAGATCAAAATAGGAAGGGGCGCGGATATAGCGGGTGGATCAGATACGTTGGCGACCTTCTAAATGGACTTATTCCTTGGTGCAAGATTCCACACAGTAATTGTGGATTTACCCTCCAAGGAGCCCGAGTGAGTTTGACCAATGTATGTTCTAGGTACAGTGAGACTTCCCCTCACCGTCACCTTGTGTGAGACCGTAAAGTTTGTGGCTACTAAGGTCACCAACTCGTAGTCAGCCCCTGGGCGGGTACAGTCGACAGTCCAGTCGGAACATATGGGCAGGATAACAAGTCCGAAATCAACTTGAAAGGATCCCACACATAATCGTGGGTATACCTTCCAGTGACCCCTAATATACGATCCAACCACTACAAACAGTTGAACCACATAGGGATAATCTCCATAATTCGCCCGAATGTAACCTCATGCGTAACCCCTGTGTGAGAGGCGGATCCCAGCAAGCCAATACGACAATTGGATTTAACTCTCCCTACCGCAAGATACTAATTTGTTTGATAGCTTTGGAAAGTTATCCTTTCAACCTATTCCAAAGCCCTACACCTTAAACTAATGTAGGTTTGCTAACAAAGATGTAAAAAGTCTGATAAATTTTAGTTAAGCATTGATTTTAATGGTTGTTGTTTACTCAGAGGGTGTACGAAAGTGAAATTGATGGAATGATGACTCAATTCCCAAAAATATGCTTGAAATATGATAAGCACTCATTTCTTTTTAATGAATACCTATTTAAGTGAAAGAGAAAGAGTCGTTTTCACTATCAAACACTTGATAAGGAATGCCCTCAATCAATTTTGTTCTCAATCAAATCCAATATAATGCTACAACATTTCAGAAATGCAAACTAATATGCAAACTAATCACTAAGATGTACTTTTTGTCGTTTGTATATGAATGATAATCAATTCAATGCAAAATTTCTCCTGCCAACTACCCTTTTAGATCAAGGAGATTTAGACAAGAATATGCATATTTCATACAAACAACACACCCTTTTTTTGTGATCAAACAACATAAAGAAGAGTTACAGACTTTTGGTGTCCTTCACTAGAGTTCTCGCTCAATCGGATAGGAGAGAAGAAAGCAGCGGATTGATTTCAAGCTCTCAACAGAGAAAAATAAAAAATAAGGGAGAAGGGCATAAAATATGAAAAATAAGGTGTTTACTTCTAAAGAGGAAGCATTTCAAAGGTCAAAGGAAGAATCATTGAATCACAAAGCAGCTCAGCAAGTGAAGAAACAAGGTCTGGACCTCCAAAAAATGGAATTTTTGAAGAGATTTTGTGCAAAAAGGGGTTGGCGCTCTGGTGTAAGGGACACTAGTGTGTTATAACACTCTATCCAACACCTCTAGGGAGCGCTGGCACTCTGCCAACATGGGTAGGGGGGCGCCAGGCTCAAAAAACTCATAAAAATGTCCAAAAACCCAAAAATTTGATCAAATTTTGACAGTCAAGCTGAATGTGATGGGGTGAAGAGTCAATCAGCAAGTGAAATCATATATGAAGGGGTGAACAAGGCCTAAGAAAACAAAAGGTAAGACAAGGTCTATGAGGAAAGACAAAACTAAAAGTTTCGATTCAATTCTCCCCAGTGGAGTCGCCAATTTCTGTTGAAGGAAAATCTCCCTGCAGACAAGTAGATCTCCTCAAAGAGCTAGACTCTTAAATCTAAGACAGAAAGTTCTTATCATGGTAACTTCCTTCCTTTTAGATCTAGGTGGACTAGTGTGTGAGGAGGAAGGAGAAAATAAGTACCTTTTACTGGTGTTTGTCCTTGCACGCTCCAAGTTGAGCTCCAATATTTCGCTCTTCGATCAGCCCTGTAGACAAACAATGTACGACCACTTCCTACTCTATCAGGATTAGTCTGAAATAGGTCTGTATACTAAAGAGATGAATTCATGTGATATTGAACACAAATTAGAAAGAATTAGGCCAAGCAAATTATATTAATGAGGACAAAACATTGCTTACAACCATAGATGGAATGTGACAGCTCTGCCAAGTCCTCCTTGTCTACCCCTTACTCAAAAGATCCACGATCCAGATGATGATAGCTTCACTGTTGTGGGGTATTCTACCCTACGGACTAACAATCTAGGGCTTTAAACTTGTACGCAGATCATGACCCTTCAGAAACAACTTTTAACCTTCTACCCGAATCTAAAACCCCTTTTCTCATGCAAACATGGGAAGAATCAACCAACCTTTTTATCGATGGTTGAAGTAGATCCTCCATTGAGCCTTTATCCCCTTGTTTCTACTGCTCCTTCCAAAAATCTTTCCTGTAATCAAGAAAAAACTACACATGCATGCTATTGATCTACTAGAGGGTTAGAGATTAAACACAAATCAAATGACATAGATAAGACTCATGTATTTGGGACGGGAAAAGTATCTTTTTCATTAATCTCAATATGAATCAAATTACAATGATTTCAGAGACCGGCCACTGTTCCTCGATCCTGATCTTGGGCTCCTCCTCTTCTTTTTTCGTCCAACTGCTTTGCTTGAATTTCTCCTAAATCTTGAGAAAAGGCTAAAGGGTTGGGACAATAATGGACTTGGCAATTTTTGCAGAGTTTCTTTGCTATGATTTTCCTCCTTGAATAGTACCCCTACCCCTCCTTTTATAGGCTAGAGGGAGCTAGGGTTTTTGGCGAACTCTCGACAATGCATGGTTGGGAGTTCCAGTTAACTGACAAAAATCTCTTCGTCCCGGCGGAAACTTTCCTAATTTTTTTCTTTGTTAGGTAAACGCGGGCTATAGTGGGCTATCCCGTTGTCACCCACGTGAAGTAGAAGGACAACAAGTGGTCCAACGCGCTCAGTGAGAGGTTAGGGCGCGGGTTGCTTGGTTTAAGTGGTTTTCTGAGGTTTTATTCAGCATGGCTTTGGCTAGGAAGAGGCATGAGTTGGCCTGTTGTCAGGTAAGCATGTGCAGTGCATTTTAGGGTTATAACAGGTGCCCCCTAATGTGTGAGGTCAGAAGAGCATCTGATGGCCGAAATACATTACCAATTCTTCACCAATCTGTATTGATATGTTGAATGAGTGAGCCCAGGAATCAGGAATCAGGAGGTGCCGTCTGCAAAAAATATCAAATGTATCACCGAGGCGGGCATACCCATGCTCGAGATAAATCAGAACCATGGCTACCAATCAAATACACTGTAGATCCATGTCAAATAACTATAAAGAGTAGCCGTGACCAATACACAGCGGAGCTACATCTCGAAATCAGAAAGATATACATAGGAAGTATCCATCCCTCAGAAGCTGTCTTGGACTGATGGCTGTTCTTCAGAGCTCAAGCAACAACTTCAAAATCTTCACGATTCGGGTAGGAGTGTAATATGAGTGTACGACTGCACTACCCAGAGGTCTTCGACGGCTCGTCGGTTACAGACTTGATAATCTTGATGATCGGACTGAAGGCTTCATTGATTTCGAACAAAGACTTGATTGGACGTTCAGGATGGCCGGGTATGCAGACAAGAGACATATTGCAGAGTGGCCGAATCAGGCTAAGTAACAAACTTCCCTTGGACAATAGCACAACAAGTGATAAGGCTCAGGCAGCATATCTGTTAATCATAATTCTACGAAGCAGGAGGCAACGCAAACTCTCCATATGTTTGGGAGAGTAACCAAACGATGGAGGACACAACTCAATATAGCGAGCAAAGATTCCTAAGGTCGTACTACATCCCAAAGTTCGACGAATCAAATGGACAGTAGTACTTTATCCAAGGGCGACTCATAATGTTGCCAATAAAGAAAATACTTTTCCCATCCTCTTTTTGGGGTATATTTGATTTTTTTGTTCTTTTTTGAATATTTAAAAAAAATAATAATAAAGGAATATTACGTTACAGTGGAGGAACGAGCATAGAAAACACACAAGCTCAAGGCACAAGGACAAGACTGATGTTCTAGGAAATGATACTCGGGAAAAATCCTCCAGTGGCCAAAGGTGTTAAGACGCACAAGCAAACTGTTACTAGGCTGATGGGTAAAGGATGCAAGTGCGGTTGACAGAACA
>ML778029.1:1812036-1849737 GCA_009831015.1 Picea engelmannii
TACACATGCATGTTATTGATCTACTAGAGGGTTAGAGATTAAACACAAATCAAATGACATAGATAAGACTCATGTATTTGGGATGGGAAAAGTATCTTTTTCATTAATCTCAATATGAATCAACTTACAATGATTTCAGAGACTGGCCACCGTTCCTCGATCCTGATCCTGGGATCCTCCTCTTCTTTTGTCCTCCAACTGCTTTGCTTGAATTTCTCCTAAAGCTTGAGGAAAGGCTAAAGGGTTGGGACAATAATGGACTTGGAAATTTTGGCAGATTTTCTTTGCTATGATTTTCCTCCTTGAATAGTACCCCTACCCCTCCTTTTATAGGCTAGAGGGAGCTAGGGTTTTTGGCGAACTCTCGGCCATGCATGGCTGGGAGTTCCAGTTAACTGACAAAAAGCTCTTCGTCCCGGTGGAAACTTTCCTGATTTTTTTCTTTGTTAGGTAAACGCGGGCTGTAGTGGGCTAGCCCGCGGTCACCCGCATGTAGTAGAAGGACAACAAGCGGTCCAACGCGCTCAGTGAGAGGTTAGGGTGCGGGTTACTTGATTTAAGTGGTTTTTTGAGGTTTTATTCAGCATGGCTTTGGCTAGGAAGAGGCATGAGTTGGTCTGTTGTCAGGTAAGCCTTTGTGGTGCATTTTAGGGTTATAACATTCACTGACTGCTCCCTATGAGATCATAGGTCTCTTTCTCCCAAATTATCTCTATTCTAGCACCACTTATAAGATCATAAGTTTGGTGTGATTCTCCTTTTTCAGTCCCCTTTCATCATGAGAAAGCTTGCTTATATAGCCTTGGAGAGGCTCAACAACTTGAGATATCTTTGGGGTGAGTTGAGGATTTTCCTCCTTCGGTTAGGGATCTTCCCTAAGATCATGGCTTGATTGAGGATTCGAACCCAACTGCCTTCTAGGAATGAAAAGATCCTTCCCCCATTCTACTCAACAAATCAACTGCTGCCCAAAATAGGTAGCACTCCCTCAAAAGGGCACTTAGAGCATTATAACGCTCCCTAATAGTGTATAGGGGAGCACCAGCACTCCTGAGGATAGGAGCACTCCTACAAAAGGGCTGAAGAGTGTTATAATTCTCCTTGATGGCTTATGGGGGGGCGCCAACACTCCTAAGATAGTTATAGGGGAGCGCTCCCCTCCAAAAACTTAGTTTTTTGGGTGCTTTCAGATGGCCAAAGGTTCATGAGACCAATTAACCTTTCTTGCTCTTCCAAATCAAGTGTTTGACATGTGGCAAGTGTCCTCCTGATGTCATTTACAGGCATGACATAGGCATCATGACAATATTATTTCCTTGACACTTGCGACACTTGTGAGCAAAATGAGACACTTGCGACCTTTGTAATGACGACACTTGCAACACTTGTGAGCAAAATGCGACACTTGCGACCTTTGTAATGACAACACTTGCAACATTATCAAAGTGAGTATTTTTTATTTTTAACAATATAGCCACTGAAAATTTGTGCTGAGGATGCCAAAGTGATCCTTGAGGAAGGGCACACTTTTCTGGATGGTTTTAGGGATGAAATACTTCATCAACAAAAATCCCTAATTTGCATGTATGACAACAGTGACATTTTTCACTTTCTCTTGTGAAAGATGCTCTCTTGAGCTTAGCTCTGATACCATGTTAAGTTTTAAACTATTATTAGAGTTCTTTTCATTTCACTAGATAAAAATAGCATAAGATAGGATCACTGAGAAACAGACAATCACAAGAGACACATCATTTATCCTGGGAAACCCTCACGGGGAAGAAAACCCAACAAAACTTCCTTATTATAGATAGTCAATACAATGCCAAGAGATAAATCAAACAAATACAGAAAGTCCTCTCCCAAGAATGCACCTCTCTCTTTTTCTCTCTTCTCTAATTGCAGCTCTGAAACTCGTCTCTCAATGAACAAGTGAGTGTGTGTCTAAGTGAGCCACTAGCCTCCTTATTTATACAACTCTATCATGTGTAGAGTTGTCTTTTCACTAGCAGGGCCGACTTCTCAATCTGGGTGGTTATAACCACCTTTAATATATTCTAGGGCCTCTTTAATATATTTTGGGGCTGACTTCTTATTCTGCCTATTACAATTATAATTCGACCAATCCGCAAAAGGGGATTTGGTCTTTTACAATAGCTGACATGATCAATCCGCAATAGGGGATTGATCTAATGAATAATACAACAATAATAATTAGAATGCACTTTGCAGTTACATTATTTCAACAATTATCAACATCACCACTCTCCTCCACACGTGGTCCAAACAATATAACCGGGTGATCATCTTGCACATTCAAGGTGTCATAAGCTTCTTCCATTTTGAGCATCTTAATGATATTATTTCTATATTCACCACTTTTAATCATCTCATTGAATGGAACAAAAATTTTGATTTTAGCCATTTCACTTTCAAAATTAAAAAGAGATTAGGCTTCTTCTACCTCTTTGATGATTGCTTCCTTTCTTTCCTCAGGTATCTTCTTTGGGGGTTCTTCTTTGAATTTTCCTTTCTCCATTGCATCCTTTTATGAACTTTCTTTCTTAGGTTGATGTGAAGAAGGTGTATTTATATGAAGTTCCCTTTTAGGATTTCGCTTTGGCGGATTTGTAGGAACCTTTTTTCTTATGAGGTTGTACTATTTCTGAAGCTGCATAATAACATTTTGATATCCCTTCTTAAACTCCTCTATTTCCATTGAAAACATATCATCATTATCTTGCATAAAATTATCATTTGCATCCATAAATTGACCATGTTCTTCTTTAGTTAAGAACACATTTGTTTCGATATCATCACATCAATGCATATTTCCTTCAATTTTTTGATCAAAATATTTGTTTACATAGTTTTTTGGAAAGGAGGTTTTATTTGCTGATCACCTTGATTTCTCTGGTCTTTTCTCGATCTATGGAACTGGAGCTCTTCTAAAAGTTTGATTTATGGGTTGAAAATCAGTTGGATCTCTGGTGGAAGGATTATTATCCAAGGACATTGTTTCCATAAATATTTCCATAGACTTCATCATCAAATCAAATTTCTCATCTGGTGACTGAGAAGTTGAGGGTTATGCTTCTGCTTGGACATTTTTCATATCTCTGTCAAGATTATTTTTGATATTCCCTGAGGCCATCTAATTTACCTCCACTTCATTTTCATCACTCATCATGTCATATAGTGTATTGTATCTCCTTTCTCACAACAACAAGGAAAAGTCACTTTCAAAAGAATCAGCATATCAAATTTGGGCAACTCTAGGAGGGGGTTTTACTTCAGCAGGAATCAAATTGTAAACTTTCATAAATCTAGTTGAAAACCCTTGTACTGTTTGATTAGGTAATCTCTTTATGTTATTGTATTGAGTTAGAAACTGAAGATGATTCTTCTTGTCACCCCACCTTGCAAGGAAAAGTGTTTCAAATGTTGCAAAATTAGCGATTCTTGTTGCAGGAAGAGATTTGAACAATTTTCTAACTTCTCCTGAAAGACTTTGTGAAAACAGTCTTACTTTTGCATCGTCATGATCTACCTCCTCTAGGTCAACAAAGTCATTAAGCCAATCTAAATTTTTTCGAGCTGAAGAATTTTCCTCAACATAATATGATTTAATCCTTTGGGCATAATAATGAGGAAAATCAAGTAATTGGGTAGGTAAGGAAAGAGGAGAAAATATGGCTTCCATATCTCCAGGAGGAGTTTGAAATGGCTGAATGATCTGAGTAGAAATTGCAACAGTTTGAATAGGGGTAGTTGAGATCAAAGTTTGGAATTTTTTCTCATCAAATATGATTTCATTCAAATTAGATTTTGATCTAGATCTAAACAAGGTTTGTTCAAATTTTAAATCAAAGCTAAGGTCATCAATTCTTTTTACCCCATCTTTGGGAAAATATAGATTTCTTTCCAGGAAAGAAAATGATTTGATTTTCTTTTATTTTCTTTTGTGTAAGAGTTTCTTAGGATCAGACACAAATGCTATAGGTTCTGGATCATGGTTCCTTCTAGTGTAAATTCTCTTGGGAGACATGATTTCTTATTTTCTTTAAAAACTTTATGCTACTAATCTTATTAAATGAAGTCACCAGGGTAAAAATAGTTCAACCAATAAAGGTGTTTGATTCACTATTACCCTCAAGAATCAAATCTAAATCTTTTAGTTGTTCTTTCCCAGGGAAAATTTTCAATTTTGTCCTCGGCAATGGAGCCAAAATGTTATCACTGAGTAAATTGTTGGGTTGAAGAAACAATCTACAAAGGTAACATACAAACCAAGTTTAAGACTGGAAAATAGCCTTTCCAATATAGAGAGGGCTCTCTTTAAGGCTTGATCTTTGATAGATAGATTATTTTTTAACTGATGGCTAGATGTATATGTTTGAGATAGTTTTTTCAAGGTTTGTCGGCAAGGAGGTATAGTACCTCTAGGGCTATGGAGTCAACTGCTGGAAAAAAAAATGACTGGTAGGTAGAACTCCTTAGAGGAACAAAGGATAAATAAGGTGACGAACTTCAATTTTGTGTTTTATTATGTAGGGTGAAAGAAGAACAAAAACACATAACACAATCAGAGCATCATAAAGGATGAATTCTGACCTTAGTTAAGAAGATAAACAAAATTTAAATCAGTTAAGTCTAGAGCACCATTAAATGAATTCTAGACCCTTAATTGTCCAATTTAAACATAAGAAAAGTGAAGATGAAAATAAGTACACAAGGAATACATATAGATAAATAGTACAGTCTTCAGATCACCACCATTAGAATATTTTTTATAATGAGTTCATGACTTCTACATTTGTATTTCTATTAGATTCAGAAAATTACATTGAAGATGAAAATGTCTATACATTTTCCAGCTCACCCCTATTTACATCAAAATAATCAACATATATATATATATAAATAATTCCACACTTGGCTACTAGGGTCGAACTACTACATCCTAGAATCATGGATCTAGTTTCTTTCAAAGAGAACAACAACTTCTACAAAATTTACTAAAAATAAAAAATCTGATTTTTCCAAGCATAACATAACCAAAATATCCTTTACAATCATAGATATTTGAGAAAAATTCGACCATATGGTTGTGATGAGTCATCAGGTCCATCTAGGGGGCACCTCAAGTCATCATATGCACTGTTGGACAAATTTGTCACCCTTTCATATTGAATTCTGGTTACTGTTGGGGAAGTGATGGCTACAACATTTGTGTAGTGACATTGCGTAGTGAATGTCCATGTTGTGGTTGCTTGTGCTTATCCAGCTGGAAGCAAAGGCCGAGAACCATGCATCTTCCTCAAAACTTGTATGCCTTTCATCACATATCCTCCTTTCTGATCAGGTGAGCTTATAGCATTTGCATAGAAAATATTCCCTACGCAAGTGTTGTGTATGACTATTTCTTGGTTAAGACAACAAACTATGCACAACAAATATTTCATGTTATCGCCTTTATGAAATGACCCTTCATCAAAATAAAAATGTATGTTTTCCACAACTTTAATGATGTGAATAAAACTTTGACATGGTTCCATACCCAAAAAAGACGAAAATAAGGCTTCCTCACTCATATTTCTGCAACTTCAACAAGGAGATTTAGCTTGTCCTTAGCTTATTCATCCAATTTCACTTGTAATCTTAAAGCCCAATTTTCTTTTCTCAATGAAATGTTATGTCTCTTTAAATTTCCCACCCACCTCAAGAAGAATGCATTCCTCTTCAACTTTGGCTGAGCATTAGAAAGGGTTGCACATGCATTTTCTCTAGCTGGTATGCATTCTTTAAGATGTGTCATGGCTCTCTCATCTGATAACCTCCTTTCTTCCCTGAGCTTAATTAATACATCTTGAGATTCTCTTAGCTTCTTATTCAACCATATTATGTTATTTTCTCCTTCTGTGGGTGAAGTAGGAGATTTATGACTTTCTTCTTGCTTGCCCTGTAAGTATGGATTACTCTTCCTGGCTGAGGACCTTGTCAAAGGTGATGTGGGTTTGGCTACAACTGTGGTTTGAGGACCTTTCTTGATCTTCCTTCCCTTTGACATTTATTTCATAGGAATTTCCTTTCTCCGTGGTGTTTTTGCTTTATGAGTCTTCTATGTTAGTTTCCTTTTTAATTCCCTATTCTCATGGTAGAGTTGGGCTATAATATGTTGAGATTTATTGAGTTTATACTGCATCTCTTTGACATATGAATATTTCTCCCCTGGTTTCACTTGCTCCTCATCCATCTCCCGGGATGCCACTTCAACAAACTTTGTTTGAACTATGGGTATAGGAAACCTCCTAGCAGATGACCTGGTGAGTGGTTTACTGGAAGCATGTGCTTCCTTGGGTTCATCAGTGAATTTTAGTTTTCTTATTTTCTTCAAGACTGGCTGATTGGCTGATGGATTCTCAATCTCTTTTCCTTTTCCTCTTTCAGCAGTACCTCCTTATTTCACTCCTAAACTATTTTGTGTTGATTTCTCACCAGACAAGGGGGTATCTCCTTTAATATCTAGGGAAATGTTTGATGAGGTAAATAAGGAATCCCAATCCTTGTTCAAATTTCTAAGATCTTCAACCATGAAAAACTTCACCAAGGAAAAGTGGAACAAGCTACTCTTTCATTGGTCAACTCTGTCTTGGACTTTGTCTGCCATTTTCCATAGGATTCTATATAGGCAGAAGGGTAAGTTTAGGGGGTTTTTCCTTGTGAAATGCATAAGGATCCTTATGTGGTATTGATATACCCTGTCAAACCTACCCTCATAAGTAAAGTATTTTTGGATTATCCTCTAAATATTCTCATAAGGTTCCAAAACATATTCCATGGGGATGGTGGCACCAATTTTCTAATTTCAGTATTTGGGTTTGAGAAAACCAATATAAAATGAAGGTTCTAAGGGAATACCTTTAAATCACCTCTCTTCCTGTGTAGCAATCTTTGTAGCAGCTGATATGGGTTCTTTTGATAATGGAAAAGTGAACCCTGCAATGGTTGTGTTGATACCATTAAAGTTAAGAGAAATTTGCTTGGTTAGCTGCACACTATACTCCTAAACCTTTTCATAGAATCTCATACATCCATCTTTTTCAAAGGACACCCTGTATGCAGGGTCTGAGTTCACCAGAGTTAGACCTTGGTGTTCATATCTGAAAAATGTTTCTTCCCTTGTATTTCTTCTTTCCTTGGGAATTCATGGTTCTATGATGTCTTCCTTGCAAAAGTAACTCCTCAAAGAAGAAAAAATTTCACACTCAGCATGCAAGCTTGTGCAGAAAACTAGGATGGCTAGGGCTTGGATCGAATGAAGAAAACCTAGTTTTAATGTGAATTCCTTCAAAGGATAAAATTGCAATGGGCTCCACGAAAATCTCTTAGATAGTTATTGAAACTAATGAAGAGTGAGCAACAAAAAAAAGTGTGACTGGATTACATAGTGAATGTAAACACATAGGGTTTGTGTAGCGACTGACAACCCACAACATTTGCGTAGCGAATGAAGTTTTCGTAGTAGAGAGATTTGGCGCTTGTTGGATAGGTTGTGGACTCTGCGCAGGTCATGAAGGCGATGAAGAAAGACAAAAGGGTTTCCAATATACATGCCTGAATGGATAATGAGTGAAATTTGAAATGAGAAGTGGTTATTGAAGGTGACAAGACATTTGAAGGAAAATTAGGAATTTGCACAACGAACTTGCGCAATGGGTACACTTTTGAATCTTGCAACGATACGAATGACATGAAGTGTCATGATTGTCCCTTCTCTGACCTCATGAAAGGTGATGATGAACCATAATACCTTTTGACATGACATTCACCCTAACCTATGACTCGACCTTAGCACATAATTTCTCACTTTTTAATACGATTCAAGACATAGGAAAAAGTGGACCATTACAAATTGAACATGATGGACTTTTACACTCTTGACTCTTTTCTTTTTATGATGATGTTTTATGAAAACGACAATACACCATGTTGAGGAAAAGATATGAATTATCTTACTCAAGCATTTTCAAATCTTTCCTGGCTAAGACAAGATATTCGGGACTATCACCCTATGTTTAATAGCCTCAAAAATATTTTCCCAATCCACAAGTATTAATTACAAGGGTTGAGGCTGATTTTTTTTATGAAAATAATGTTGCAAAATAACATAAATGTTTTATATAAGTTTCTAAAAAATATATAGATCACAAAAAGTAAATGTGGAGATCAAAAAGAAAAAGTAACCAAGTCACATATACACACAAATGAGATAGAATAACAATCTTCTTTATTTCATTCCAAGAAATAAAAAAGTATCCTTCTCTTTACAAAATCCCTGTGAGGGCATGGACCAAAGTCCAATTTAGATATCCCCGATGAAAACCATACAAAAGGACTATGACAAGAAGTAAAAAGTGAACTATATAATCTGGATCAGCTTGCCACAGACTATTGCCAATTTGACTCTATAGAATATCCTTTATCAACTATGAAACTTAATCCATAAACATACAAGTATACACATACTATCAAAGATATATCAACACCTTTAAAACAAACATATGAATGATTTAGTTCATTTCTGAACCTTGCTGTCTACAATAGGACCATGCTGTCAAAAAGAGAATTAGGCTCTGAATGAACTCAAGAATGAATGAAAACTGAAACTATCTCATGAAAACAAAAGAGAAAACCTTAGTATTGCTTTCTTCTTCTATTCTCCTCTTGCTTCTTCCTTTCATTTGGATTTTATGCATTCCAGATAAGTTGAAGTAGTTCACTTACTTCCTTTGGTTAAGTTAGTTGAACTTAAATAATTTTAGTTTAGGATAAATAATAATAATAATAATAGTTAAGGGTCTTTATTTAATAATAACTAATTAGGTAGGACCCCTTGTGACTCCCTTCTTTTATTCTTTTGAAAAATAAACACAATTGGATAATCATTTAAACACATGCCGCCTTGTAACTCCCTTAAATACCTTCAAAATTTGAATATTTAAATATAAGGAATAATTCAAATCATATAAAAAAATATGTAAATATTCACATAAACCACAATATCCAAAAAATAGCTTGTTGTCCAAAACTTTATGTAGACCACTGTCTTCAACAAATCCATCATAAAAACACATAAATTAAAATCCATACTTGCCACTCTGACAGGAAATCCTTCTTTTATCAATGCTATCCCCTTTGGATTTCCTGGAAGTAGCCTTTGGTTGATTTGAACCTTGAGGCTATATCTCACTCATAACATGAGAACAATCATCCTTTAGATGCATATGAGAGGACACTAATTTTTAAGAGTCGTTTGAAGGAGAGGAATGGGAGGCAACAACTTTTCCTTTATCTTTCACATGTGGGACATCGGTTTTAAGACTTTTACTAACATGAGAGGATTGAACAGGTGAATGCATAATGGAAATTTGAACATTAGGATTTATAGGTGGTGGAGGAGGTAACGAAAAATTGGGTCAGCCAGGATGGTAAGAGACTTCGAAATTGACAATCTTCTGCCATCCATCATTTAAGGAACTTCTAGTTGCAAGGAAACATGAGGAGGCACATGAATACCAAGGATATTTTGCGGCTAGAAGGGAGGTCTCTCTGGTCGGGGTTGTACTATCCCTTTCCTGATCCAATTGAAGAAACCATCTTGAAACAACTGGTTCAACTCCTAGGGGTCAACATCAAAATGAATAGAGAATCTAGGCCTTCTAGGCCCTCTGTTCCGGTTACCTCTCCCTCTATTATTTCTTTCATGGCTTCACCTGCTGAAGAAAATCATCTTGTATGCAACAGTTCATCAGTAACTATCCCTTAACAAACCATACATGACATTCTTCTTGCATGAAACAATATTTGGCTTGCAAATTGACACAAGACCCATGCAAATCCATCCATTAAAAATCATTTAATAATTTCCAAGTGTGCAGGGGGTGAATAGGGTTCATGAGACATCTGGAGGGAGTGTAATGAGAGAAAAAGTAATATAATGAGAAGGAAAAAATACATGAGTACTTCTCAAAAATTCATTAAATAATTTAACTATGCAATCAAATACCAAAAATATAAGCTGACACCTATTTCTGTGTCATATCTTTTGTCACTGTTATACATAATTTTTATTTTTTTTTACAGAACAAGGATGCCAAAAATGATAATGGAATTATGAGGGGGGTATAATGAGTGAAAAAGTGATATAATGAGAGGGAATAAAATATGGATGTTGTTCATAAAAGTATATCAAATTTAAAAACAACCATAACTATGTTCAGATCCCATAATCCAATAAGAATTCTCTCTTAAAACCAAAACCATTTAACTTTCACTTCTTACATAATGCTTGCTGACTTTTATACAATATCTATACAATTGTCATGATAACATCATTGTCATATTATGATAATATAATAATTCGTTGAGGCACAATTCTTCATATTCCAATGGTAAATCATTTTCCTTTTAAGATTAAAAAGAAATATGAATAGTGATTCCAACCATTCACATCCAAACTTTATTCCTTAAACTCAAATAAGAATAGCCCGAGTATTAAACACCCTTTGTCGATTTTCCAAACACTGTTTGACATAATCAATTGGGAATTAAAAATCATAATCGGGCCCCAATTCAATCAAACACATGTGTTTATCCAATAAAATCCACATAAGTATTGATTCGAAATAACATTCAACCAATAACATGCAATTTTGAGCCCGAGCTTCTCATAAATTTAACATGTACATGCTTCTTTTAAAAATTTCCCAATGAGAGATAGAGCCAAATCTTGCTCAATCAACCAAGCAACCACACAATGCTCTTTTCCTTCGAATGGATTTACAACAATATCAAGATCGTTATTAGGGTTTAACACACTAAATGGAAGTAAGAACAAACAACTTGACCAAATGAATAAGTCCCTAGGGATGCAAACAACTCGTGCCTTTTAAAAAATTATCACAGAGAAGTAACAACAAATGGCTCAATCAAGGGATAGTCTTCGAAGATACAGATAACTTGTGATCTTTTTCAAATTCACCATAGACACATAACCTCTAACAATATTCTTGACAATGAGGGTTACTAAAACATGATAGTCAAACACCCTAAATAGTGAACGAGAGGAAACAAACTCTTAACACTATGAAGAGAATGCTCAAGCACAACCTATGGCCAACCAAAAAAATATACAACTTCCATTAAAGTTCTAGGTGATACTAAACCCGACTATGCAAAGTTTCCAAGCAACAAATATAATGGGGGCAACGCCATAGTACATAATAGTTCGGGGCTCGGCCAATACATGGCAATAAACACTCCAAATTTTAACAACTCATATTTCAACCTAGTGAAACAAACATATCAACCACATAGATAGAAGGAGTGAAAACCGTAACACCAAGACTGGTTGCAAAACCAATGCACAAAGCTCAGAGCTTGCCAATCAAAAAACATAAATTTCCACAGAGGGCGAGACCCAAAAAATCAAGCCAACTGAGCATGCCTCTTTTGATATTTATCCAATAAAATCACGCATAGATTACACACAAAAAAGTATATCCATTTCCTTTTCCCAAAATTCCGACCGTCAGAATATTTACCAAACGAAACCATAAGCATAAAACTCATACATAGTCCAAAAAAACTTAAGAAAAACACATACCTCAAGCGATTCTAAGACAAAAATCGATTCATAGCACAGAGGAACCATCATGGATGGAAAAATAAGGAACCATACCTAGAAAATATTGCTCGAAGGAGAGACTTAGATTGTATCTTCCTTCACCACCGAAAATGTGGAGCATGAACAACCACCAGAGAAAAAAACCCAAATGCAAGTATGGCTAGGGTGACGGGCCTCGAGAGTTGTTTGAGTGACGTGCAGTAAATGCACGTCTCTTCCTTCCCCAACCTCATTCAATTCAACATACAAGCCAACCAATCCACCATAACATTAACAATTAATTCAACCAAATATTCCATTGCTATATCCATTTACATAGTGCACCACCCAGAGTAATGTCAAAATATTTTAACAATAACAATGTGCCATAATATTACCACATATGCCTCACACAAATATCTTTTAACAAGTTCATAAGTCTAGTATTAAGGGTTTATGCACTCTCCTTTTGTCACAATTACACATAACCTTAGGGCTTCTATACATTCCTTTCATTTGAAAAAGATCCTATATCATCCATTTCCAATATCACAAGTAAAACAATTAACCATGTTTAATTTCAATGTCAAACCAAACTGATAATGATCCTTTTATCCATAAGGAAGCCTTAATATAATTTGCAAATTGACATCAAAACAATCCAGTGCCATGCAATAATCAACCATCAACTTATGTCACCAAAACATTTGAAACCAGAATTTGAATCATCAACTATAGAAAAATGTGTTATTATCATCACAATAGCAACAAGATATGAGTGCAACATATCCATCATAGCGCCACTAGTCTACAAGGGGGTCCCACCTACTAGTTTATTATTATTATTATTATAAATAAATAATAGAGCTTGGAAATCATTTGCAAGCAATATTCATCGTTGCGTTTTTAAACATCAACAAACTGGTGAATCAATAGGGAAATATGTTTCCATTAGATTAAGAACTCATATTTTCTAGTTTCGTAGACTAGGTGAACATTAGATCAAGGAAATAAACATCAAAATGATTATGCAACAGGGGGAAGTGAGCGTTTTAAGGGAAAAAGTGATTTGGGATTTTGGGAATAACTCATGGAAAGTGTTACATGTGAGGGGGATTATCCCTGTATGCATACCATTCAATTAATCATAGTGAAAGCATTCTTGGCTTCAAGGAGAATTTTTTTATGGTGTGCTCTTTTGAATCTCAGAGCGGAGGGAAGAAAAGGAAAGTATAAATAGGGATAAAAACCAACTATCTTATCTAACAACAGTACTAGAAGAAGATAGCAATTTCAATGATGTCTTAAAGGAGGGACATCATGACAACTACGTAACTGGATTTTTATTGATTAACAATACTTGTAGAATAGCATCGTTGTGGCAAAAATGATCCAAAATTTTATTTATGAAAATAAAAGAAGTCAATAAAAGAAATAAAACAACAGAAACGAAATAACATAAAGAAATAACAACAAAACAAAATCAAAGCAATGAAGCAAAACTATAACAAATGAATAATTCCATACAACATTTAAACTTTCAAGTTTGTTCCACATAGTGTTTTAAGTGGGAATCGTTGGTGCTATAGGAAAACAACTGCTCTTCCAAGTACTTTAGAATATAAGAATTTGCCCCCATGACAAAAGCAATTTTAAAAGGACCTAGCCATAAATTTTGGAACTTTAAATGCCTTCCTCTATCAGCATGAGCTGAATCCCACATCAAGACTTTTTCATTAACTTTAAATTTGACATATTTTAAAATTTTATTGAAATATATTTTAGCAATTTGTTGTCTTCTCTTTATGTCATCCAAGGCAAACATCCTTTGTTCCTCTAAAGCCAAGAGTGAATTTATCCTTTGAGATATATTGGAAGAATTTAATTCTTCAACCTGTAGCATCAACCTGACAGAATAAAGTTCCAGCTCGATAGGCATAATGGGCTCTTTACCATAAACAAGATGGAAGGGAGTGTAACCAGTGCTCACCTTGGTGGTAGTGTGATCTTCCCAAAGGGTGTAAGTGAGGAGAGTGTGCCATTGACGAGGCTTATATTCAATGAGCCTCTTGATAATTATAACCATATTTTTGTTAGTAGACTCGTCTTTCCCATTTCCTTGAGGATAATAAGTTGATGAGATAAAATGTTTAACCCCCAGTTTAACTAGAAACTGAGTCATCTTAGCAGAAATAAAAGCAGGACCGTTGTCTGTAATAATTTCCAAAGGAATTCAGGGAGGAAAGGTTGTAAAGGCATGGTAGAAAGATGTTCTTTCCCAATGAACTTCTCGCACTTGTCACAAGATCTTCAAAAATTATAAGAATCAAGAAAAATTGAAGGCCAATAATAGCCTTTCCTGATAATATTAAAAGTAATAGTTTTAGCAGAAAAGTGGTCTCCTGCATGAATAATAGATTATGAACATCCATGGGTCTCTTGTAACAATTTATGTGCTTCCTCATTATTCACATAAAAAATTAACATACCATCGACATATCTCCTAAACAAGAAGTCTCCCAAAATGACATATCTGGAAGAATCAAGACAGAGCCTTCTCCTTTGATGAGTATCTAAGTTTTCTGGACATCTTTGATTTTGCAAGTAATACTCCAGATCTTTATACCAGGGATGTTCAACTACAGGAAGGATTTGACTGTCAAAGTAAAAAGTGTTGACAAAGAGCTATTTTGTTCATTAGTTTCTTCACTTGCTTCTGCATGCTGAGCTAAGTGAAGGGATAAGTCATGTCCCTTAATGGTTTTAGAAGTCATGATGGTTAGATCATGCTCCTGGATCTTGGAAATAAAATGTGCAAGATTCCCTGAAAGACAAGTCTGTGAGAGAAAAAACTAGACAACAAGTAAAGGGACTTTTACCAGCATGTGCTTACTTAAGATAAAGTGGTGAAATTTCTCATCAACTTTAACAAGAGAGAAAGCATGTTTTTCAATACAAGAATATTTGAATTCATCATCTAATAATATTTGACTCATGTAAGCTACTATTTTTTCATAGCTTAGTCATCACACTGTATGAGGATAGCCGAGACTACTTACTCTGTGGCATTAGTATAGATAATAAATTCTCTCTCAAAATTTGGCTTCACCAAAACCGCTGCAGAACTGATTGCCTTCTTAATCCTTACGAAAGAATTTTCGACGTCATTAGTCCAAGAAAAGGAGCAATATTTCTTAACAAGATTGTGAATTGGTTTGACCATTACAACAAAATCAGGAACAAACCTAAGAACAAGGTTGATACTTCCCATAAAGGCTTGAACCTCCTTTTTGGAAGTAGGAGCAAGAAGATTTAGGATAGCAACAATCCTTTCAGGATATATGCTTATTCCTAAATCAAAGACAATGTGCCCTAGGATCTTACCCTTGGTAATGTCAAAGATAGACTTAGAAGGATTTCAAGAAATGTCGAATTTCCTGCATCGCATGAGAAACTTTCTAAGATGACCAAATGATCCAATCGGTTCGTTGAGTACACAGTTAAGTCATCAAGATAAATATGAATAATTTTGTCGATCAAATTGTCAAAATCTATCTACATAGCTCTTTGGAAAGTGGCTCTTGCATTTGATAAGCCAAAAAGAATGCATTCATAAGAAAATGTGCCCCAACATGTAATAAAAGTGGTTTTATATTTATCCATCCTTTTTACCTTGATCTAATTATAACCAGAAAAATTGTCAAGTAAGGACATCCTCTGTGACCCTGCAACTTCCTGCAAAATCATTTCCATATTAGGGAGAGGAAAATGGTATTTTATGCTAGCTCTATTCAATGCATGGAAATAAATGCACAATCGGATATGAATAGTTGTTTTCCGAATGGGAACCAACTTGGAAACCCACTCAGAATACTTAACAAGGAAAATTATCCCAGCCTTCAAGAGTTTCTCCTACTCCTTCTGAATAGTTGATTCAAGTGCGGGGTTAATGGGTATTTGTTTTTGCCTAACCGGTTTTATGCCCTTCTTGATAGGGATGGCATGATGTATAAGAGCAGGATCAAAACCACGAAGATCATCATAAGACAAAAAAAAAACATCTTCAAATTCACGAAGTAACTTAGCGAACATCAATTTTTCTTCATCAGTACATTGGGCACCTATATTAACATTCTTTGGGTAGTCAGATGTCCCAATGTTCAAGGAAATGGTTTCACCCACTTTCCTTTTCGACTCTTCTTATTTATGTTTCTCTTTGTCTCCTACATCATGTTGAAATGGATACTTGACACTAAGAGAGGGGGGGGGTGAATCAGTGTTACAAAACTTTGGACAATTTTCCACTTTTCATAAATTAACTCAAGAACAAATATTTATTTCATTTCCTCAATCAATATATTAAAGAATAAATATGTTATTTATTTATTTAACTTGAATGAATACAAAAGATCAATCTTTGAATATCATCATCTTCAAAAAATTATGAGAGACCTAGCTCTTTGTTACAAGACCCAACTTGTAGTTCTCAGATCCAACTAAGAAATGAGGAATCCAACCCTCATAACAAGTTCCAACTTGTTGATATCATATCCAATTGAGATGTGAGGAATCCAATCCTCATACAAGACCCAGCTTGTAAATAGGAACCAACCTGATAGAATGAATCTTTATTCAATCGATTATATATAAATATATATACTTCAACAAATTCAACTACACTTTATTCTCACCATCCTTTATTGTTTATATAGTCTTCCAACTGATGTGAATTTAATTCATTGTATCTTTTGATATTTGAACCATTTTACCTTTTCATTTAAATGATAATATTAAAATTTAAATAATGTCATTTTTCCTTTTATCCTTTATTCATAATGCTCATGATTTAACTCTCTTAATCATGACCGTGGGTCGGTTATTTTTTCTTCATGAGTTGATCACAGACATGGATCGACTCATTATATCGTACTCATGCTTCTAATGCATTTTCATTTCACCAGCAGATCATATTTTATCTTTTATCGATTCTTTGTATTTGTTCTAGTGTTAATTCTCTGTCGAGTGAAATCTGTATGAGTTTCTTCCTTCAAACCATTTTCATATGACCATAGGCATAGAACCACGGGTTTATTAATTTAACCGCTGCCTCTTCTTTCACTCTTATTTCTCTATTCCATACGATCGCGGGTGGTTACCATGCGTTAGGTTAAATAAGTTCTTGATCACTTGTCAAGATCGATGGTCACGTTTTAATCACACGATGAGATGGATGACTGTCGTTACTTTGGGACTTCATCCTTCACAACTTCCAGGCTCTGCAATCTTTCAAATCTCCTGAAGCATATTTCTTCATAGTAGATCGGACAGTCGATATTTTATTTGCAGGATGAACGGTTCTCGTTCATTTCAAAACTTCAAGACTTTGGGCATTTGCTGGTGGTGAAACTCTCGGAGTGATGTAACTTAATGATGTCACTTGTTGACGTGGCACTAACTGAGTGGTTTCCAAATATCACTTAGATTTATGACTTACGCATACCTGAAATGCCAACTGCACTTTGACACTTGTCATCATCTGATTGCACCACGTGTCCTTGATAACGTAGTCTTGCTGACGTGGATATCCTCATGTGGCACATGTTCTTCTTTTGGATCTAACGGTCCTTCTTTAACCCGAAATGGATTAACTCAATCCAATCACTATCCGGAATTTGGGTATTCGGGATCTCAGGCCTTTTGCCTTGCTTATCCTATGCTTCTACTTTCCTTAATCCGACGGTCCGGATATTTCTCAAAGTTTTCCTTAGATCAGACCTCTTGCGTCTACTTTGAGACACTTTTTGGATTACTCTATCCTTCCACTAAACTTGATCCAAAGGTCAGAATACTTCCTGAAGTGTTCCTCAGATCAGAGGAATCTTGTCTACTTTGGGACTTCAGATTTCGGGTAATCTTACTTGTTCTCAACCCTTTTCTATTGAAGTGGTTAGTGCCGAAGTTTGACCACTATTATGATCCAACGATCATCATGTATTGTCCATATATGATGGTCCTCATTTACTTCAAGACTTCAAGGCTCCCACCTTCATCTTTTCTTATCTTATCCTTTCACTTTATATAGATCGGATGGTGAATATGAATCCTGAAATATTTCTCAAATCGGATGACTCATGTCCTCTTCGGAACATTTTTGGCTTACACTATCCTTCCACTTTACTCGATCTAATGATCGATATATTTTTCAAATTGTTCCTCGGATCAAACGACTCATGTCCACTTAGAGACTTCAGCCTTCGGGTAATCTTACCCATTCTGGACTTGTTTTCTCTGGAGTAGTTAGCACTAGGATTGACTGTTGTTCTACTCAACTTTAATCCACCAGCTAATATATATTCTGAAGCTCCTGCTTCAGATCTTTTAGTTGATATCTAATTCTTCTAACTTCCCCTTGATCTGATGGTCCTAGTTTGTCTCGAAATATACATCAACGAACATGATTCTTTTCCTTCTTTATGCAGGTTTCCTCCATGATCCAACAATCAAGAATTCTCCTTGAGTATATCAATGATAAAGGATGATTACGGGGTCCTCAACTAGCATGATGTTTAAAACTATCATCGAGTTCCGCAATGGAAACTATTGGTTTGGTAGTGGAACTAATGCCAACCGTAGATCTATTGGCGAGTGACGATCGATGGTCTAGAATAATTGCAGGATTGTAATTAAATCATTGTTTAATTCTCTCTTTGCACTCCACAATAAATCCCTGCCCTTAATATAGCACTTTCATATCCAATGGTCATGACTTGATATGATTGTTGACCAGTCCTCCAATGGTCCTTCTCTTGTAATATGACGGTCTAGACTAATTGCAGGATTGGAATTAACGCATTGTTTAATTCTCCCTTCGCGCTCTGCAATCAATCCCTTCCCTTGATATGGTGCTTGAGTATCCAACGATCATGACTTGACCTGATCATTTTAATGCAATGTGCTTTCCCTTCTGAGATTCTGATCTTTTGTCGCTAACCCTCCCAAGATCTTAATTTGTTAGCCCTTTTATAAATGTATTTTATTCTCTTTGTTCATACCAACTCATCATTATAATGTAATGACATCAGTTGTTGACATCAATTTCAATACATCAATGAAAATATGTCCAAAAATATCCCCCTTTTTCATTGAGGGAAACACTCTAACTTCATACACAAAATACCCCAATGATGATGTTTTTCTCTATGAAGTTACTCTCCCCCTTTGACATCAATGGAAAAGGGTTGCTCCCCTTATGATGAACTTTTGTCTGTATGCATGTTGATGACAAAAATATGAACTTGGGTAACTTCCCTTGGAATCATGTTCTGCATACCATAATTGAATGACTCCCCCTGTCAATATGATATCTCTTCCTCTGACTACTCTCTCCCTTTGTTTCTGAAAGGGTAGCTCTTCCTGACCAAGTCTCTTCCCCTGTCAATTTACTTAACTTATTATATCAATTCATTGGGATATTTGTGTTCAAATAAGTAGTCTTCTTGATACCAACATGTAGTGATCACATCTTTCAAAACTTAATCTAATTACTTTCTTATTTAATAACCAAAATACTCATCCTGATTTTTTACTAACTTTCCTTTATCAAATAGAACAAGAGTATGAATCTTACTGATCTTTTTGATCTGTTTCTTATTCTTCTTTGATATTTCATAGGTATATCAATTGAGAAATGATACTAATTGATTTAGATACCAATTTTATTATCAATTGATCTTTGTTGAATGATACTCCTTGAACTTCTCTGCTACCTTTATTTTTCCTCTTCTCATATTCTACAACTAACCCTAGCAATGATTTTTCTTTTGACCACTAATCCATAGATAGTCAAGATTTTCCATATGTTAATTTAAAAAATCTTGGAATAATCTTTTGATTTTGTAGAAACCAATTTAAACTTCTTTTTGTATTTTCTTTCTTTTGCTAACAACTTATGACATCATCAGAATTTGATATTGTACCATATTCTTTTATAGGCACTTCTTTTTCTTGGGATTGATTTATTTCATATTGAATTACACATTATTTATTAGGACCTTCACCTATCATGCTCTTATTATTAATTTCTTCATTTTCAGGTGTAATATCATATTTCTTTCTTTCTCCTTCAGATTTTTTTCTCCATGTCTTTCTATGACATATTCTTCTTTTTGGATCTTCTCTTTCTAATTGTGTTTTTGGAGATTTATCATCTCCTTTCTTCTTCCAAATTTTATTAGGTTTTCTCACTGACTTGAATGACTTATTCAAATATTGACTTTTTGAACTCTTGTAGTTTTGGGATTTGTTCCCAAACCTATCACAGTTGTAACATCTCATTGTATGGAAATTTTTTGTTGTGTGCCCAACAAAATTGCATCTCCAACATCTAATTGAGTTTTTGGATTTTCTTGTATATCCTTTCTCTAGTTTCTTGCATTCCATTACTTTATGGCCAAAGCTATGATAATACAAGAAATAACCATTGAAGTTGTTTCCATTCTTGATTTTATTTTTCCTTAAGAAATCTATCATTTGATTTTCTTCTTCCTTTTTACTTCTATAGCTTCCTTCCTTAACAAAGTTCATGAATTGTATTTTCTTTGTAATTGCAATTTTTCCTTTTGAGAATGATGATCCTTTATCATGTTTGTAAATGGTGCCCCATTTGTCATTGTCTTCTTTCTTATTGTATCAAAGGCCAATTTTGACATCAACTGATCTTTGCCTCTTCCAAATCTTATCTAAGATAGTGAGTTGTTCTGGAAATTGACAATCTTATTTGTCTTTTCATTCATCTTTTTGAGATTGACTATTTCTAACTTCAACATGTGACATAATACTTCCTTTTTGGTCAACTGCATCTTCAGAGATTCTTCCACTTCTTTAGCATGTTCAAGTTGAGTCTTTAGATTGATGACTATTTCTTCTGTCTCATCCAAGACTTCTTTGCATTTAATATTTTTGTCACATGTCTTCAATTCTTCCACATCTTTTGTTAGATCAAAAACTTTAGTTTTCAATATTTTGATTTCTTCCTTGTATTCTATTTGAATCGTTTTGAGGTTGATGGCTTCTAATTCAAACATTTGGCATGATTCTTACTTTTTAGTTATTTGGATCTTCTGGGCTTCGTCCTTTTTCTTAGCTTCTTCAATTTGAGTCATTAGATCTTCATTAGTACTTTCATTTATATTTTTGGAATTGATGATTTCCAATTCCAACATGTGGTAAGAATGTTCTTTCCTTGTTAATTGGATCTTTAGGTCTTCTTCACTTTCTTTAATTTCCTCACGTGGAGTGTTTATACTATTAACTAATTCTTCTGATTCTTTTAGTACTTCTTTTCTTTTACTATCATGTGTCTGTAATTCTTCCATCTCTTGTGTTAGATTAATAACTTTCGTTTTCAATATTTTGATATGCCTTTCTTTGTCTTCTAGCTGAACTCTTTGTTCAAACTCTTCATGGTTAGATTGATCTAACTGTTGAAGTTTCTCCAACTCTTCAAAAGTGCACATAATTGTATTTTCAATATGGTCAAGAACATCCACATGAAACTTAATATGCATATAATTTCTTGGTTGCATATGAACCTCTTCTATTGCAACTGTAACATCAATCTTAAGATTATGTAATTTTTCTTTAGTGATTACTAAGGTATGATTCAATTCCTTGATGAGGTTGTCTTCCTCATTGTTGTCTGAGATCAAATCCTGCATTTCATTCTGATGAGAAATATTTTTATTTGTATTATGTTCTTCAATCTGATTACAATTTCTCTTTTCTTTATCTTGTTCCTTATCTTGATAAGAATTCTCTTCTTTTGAGTTTTGTTATTTATTATGAAATGAATCCTCTTTATCTTAGTCTTGTTCCTAACTTTGATAGGATTTATCTTCTTCTTGTGTTTCATTATGGTAACAATTTTCTAGTTGGAACCATAATTCTTTAGCAGATTTGTAGTGTCTCATCTTTTCTTTGACTTGGTCTAACCATCCATCTTGGATTTCTTTTAAGGCTACTGAATTGTTTCTCCTTGCCACCTTTGCAGTTTTGGTTTTTATCTTTGAAGTAGTTAAGTGACAAGGATTACTTACTACCGAATCCCAAAATCCAGATCCTCTTGACTTCATATATCTTTTCATATTTTCCCTCCATGATGAATAATATGTTCCATAAAATAAGGGAGCTTCATTTGTGGAGATAACAATTTGTCCACCCATTTCTACTGAATCTACCTTCAGTGTTTAAACTGTGCTGAAGAAACCTTGCTATAAAACCAATTTTTGAAATGGATACTTGACACTAAGAGGGAGGGGTGTGAATCAATGTCACAAAAATTTGGACAATTTTCCACTTTTCATAAATTAACTGAACAAAAAATATTTATTTCAATTTCTCAATCAATATATAAAAGAATAAATACTTTATTTATTTATTTAACTTGAATGAATACATAATATCAATCTTTCAATATCTTCGTCTTCAAATAATTATGAGAGACCCAACTCTATGTTACAAGACCTAGCTTGTATTTCTTAGATCCAACTGAGAAATGAGGAATCCAACCCTCATAACAAGTCCCATATTGTTGATCTCATATACAACTGAGATGTCAGGAATCCAATCCTCATACAAGACCCAACTTGTAAACTTGCACCAACCTGATAGAATGAACCTTCATTCAATCGATTATATATAAATATATATACTTCAACCAATTCAACTACACTTTCTTCTCACCATTATTTATTGTTTATATAGTCTTCCAAATAGTGTGAGTTTGAATCATTGTGTATTTTGATATTTGAACCATTGTACCTTTTCACTTAAATGATAATATTAAACTTTAAATACTATTATTTTTCCTTTTATCCTTTATTCATAATGTTCATGATTTAACTCTCTTAATCATGTCTGTGTGTCGGTTATTTTTTCTTCATGAGTTGATCACATACATGTGTTGACTCATTATATCATATTCATGCTTCTGTTTCTTTTTCATTTCACCAACAGATCATATTTGATCTTTTATCGATTCTCTGTATTTTTTCTAGTGTTAATTCTATGCCGAATTAAATATGTATGAGGCGCTTCCATCAAACCATTTTCATATGACCATAGGTTTAGAACCACATGTTTATTAATTTAATCACTACCTCTTATTTCAGCCTTATTTCTCTATTCCATACAACTGTAGGTGGTGACCATGCGTTAGGCTAAATAAGTGCTTGATCACTTGTCAAGATCGAAGATCATTTTTTAATCGCATGATGAGATGGACGACTGTCATTACTTCAGGAAATCATCCTTCGCGACTTCCAACCTCTGTAATATTTCAAATCTCCTAAAGAAGATTTCATCGTAGTAGATCAGATGGTTGATATTTTATTTTCACGTTGAACGATTCTCATTCATTTTGAAACTTTGGGACTTCGAGCATTTGCTGGTGGTGAAACTCCCGAAGTACAAACTTTCGGAGTGACATAACTTGTTGATTTCACTTGTTGATGTGGTACTAATTGAGTGGCTACCACATGTCACTTAGATTCGTGACTTATGCATACCTGAAATGCCAACTGCACTTTGACACTTGTCATCATCTCATTGTGCCACATGTCCTTGATGACATAGTCTTGCTTATGCGGATCTCCTCATCTGGCACATTTTCTTATCCTAGATCTAACGGTCCTTCTTTAACCCGAAAATGATTAACTCAATCCAAATACTATTAGGAATTCATGTATTTGGGATCTCAGGACTTTTTCCTTTCTTATCCTATCCTTCTACTTTCCTTCATCCAACGGTCAGGATATTTCCCGAAGTGTTCCTTAGATTAGACGACTTGTATCTTTTTCGAGACACTTTTTGGCTTACTCTGTCCTTCCCCTAAACTTGATCCAATGGTTGGAATACTTCCCGAATTTTTCCTAAGATCGGATGACTCATTTCCACTTCCGAACTTCAGCCTTTGGGTAATATTACTTGTTCTCAACCCTTTTTTGCTGAAGTGGTCAGAGTCGAATTTTGACCACTATTATGATCTAAAAATCACCATGTATTGTATAGATTCAATGGTCCTCATTTACTTCGGGACTTTGGGGCTTCGACCTTTGTCTTTTCGTATCCTATCCTTCCACTTTATATAGATCGGATGGTCAATATGACTCCTAAAATATTTCTCATATCAAACGACTCATGTCCTCTTCAGAACATTTGTGGCTTACACTGTCCTTCCACTTTACTCGATCCAATGGTAGGTATATTATTTATAGTGTTCCTTGGATCGGATGACTCATGTCCACTTCAAGATTTTGGCCTTTGGGTAATCTTACCCGTTCTGGGCTTCTTTTCTTCGGAGTAGTCAGCGTCGGGGTTAACTATTTTTCTACTCAGATTTAATCCAATGACTAAGATATATTTCGAAGCTCTTGATTTAGATCTATCAGTTGATATCTAATTCTTATGACTTCCCCTCAATCTGACGATCCTGATTTGTCACGAAATCTACATCAACAAACATGATTTATTTCCTTCTTTATGCAGGTTTCCTCCATGATCCAATGGTCGAGAATGCTCCTTGATTAGATCAAGGACCAGGGATGATTGTGGGGTCCTCAAATAGCATGACGTTTAAAACTATCATTGAGTTCTACAATGGAAACTGCTTGTTTGGTAGTGTAACTAATGCCAACCGTAGATCTATTGGCAGGTGATGATCAATGGTCTAGAATAATTGTGGGATTGAAATTAATGCGTTGTTTAATTCTCCCTTCATGATTCACAATCAATCCCTACCCTTGATCTGGCACTTGCATATCCAACGGTCATGACTTGATATGATTGTTAACCAATCCTCCAACGTTCCCTCTCTTGTAATATGATGGTCTAGACTAATTGTGAGATTGGAATTAACAAGTTGTTTAATTCTCCCTTCACGCTCCACAATCAATCCTTTCCTTTTATCTGGTTCTTTCATATCCAATGATCACGACTTGATCTGATCGTGTTTCTGCAATGCGCTTTCCCTTCTGAGCTTCTGATCTTCAGTCACTAACCCTCCTGGGCTATTAATTTGTTAGTCCTTTTGTACATGGATTTTCTGCTAATTGTTCATACTAACTCATCATTATAATGTAATGACATCGGTTGTTGACATCAATGACAATATGTACAATACATCACTCGATGAAAATGAACTTTCTAGAGGAGTCAAGCCCTTCCGAATTTTATTGTCTTCCATGGATATAATATCCTTGGTCTTATATGGTTCATTTTGTATGAAAGCACAAATTCTCTCATCACTAAGGAAGACTTGCCATGACTCTACATTGTCAGGGATATGAGGATGATACAAAGATTGAAAATTCCAATCAGGCCTTTGTGGTAGAAGTTGTCGAGTAGGATAGGATGCAAAAAAAACTAACCTATCATCCATTGAATTCAGTTCCCTTTTAACATGAGTGATTTTAAATGATAGTAAGTTTGATATAAGAGCCCAAACAGTTTGGGTGTAGAGTTTCATTAACTTGTTGCTGGGAGAATATATCTTATGTACAAGGTTTACAACAAGTTCAGAGTCCCCAAAAACTGTAAGGTGACCATAACCTAAATTGTAGGTGTTATCACTCCAGGAAACTCTCCTAGGTTGTAAGTCGGAGATGCCTGGTAACTAACTCTTTTTGGAAATATTTTCTTAATATTGGATGTGGTTTGTGGATCAAGATGCAAATCTAGGGACTGAACTATGTGTTCAAGACTGTCTAGAAATATAAAATCTCACAAGGCCTTCTAATAATGTAGTCAGACAAGGTTTGATTAAATGAGGAAGAAAATAGCTATTGAACCAGATTATACTTCATACAAACAAGCATAATGGGTTTAATAACCAAGGAAATAACTTATGATTATCAACTAAAACAATCAACCAGTAAGATGACAGTCACTTGCAGATTGAATGAGCATCAATAAAGAACATTCACTCATAAGCTATCAGAGAACAGGAAAGAGAAAGTCTGACAACACAACTGAAGGAAGCTTTCAATTTTTCACATAATAAGAATAAGTCTCTTGATTACAGTAGCAGCATGTAGCACTCCAAATCGAACCCCTGGTTCATGTTCCATTCTAATATTTATAACATTACAAAGCATTTCTCAGATCCTGAAAACATGGATCAAATCAACTAAAAATAGCAAGTCAAAATCTGTTGCAAAATAAGTGGGAAGCTTCCTCAAAATGAGGCCAATCGCAAATTTCTCTCTCAGTGGATTGTTGATGCAGTGTAGAACAACCTTCCAAGGCTAAATTATAATTCTCAAATGGAGACCAAGTCGAGTTTGCTAATGTGGCAAAGTATCCTGCCTTTCTGTTTAACAGAAAGTGTCCATAGACCTTTTGAAAGAACTCCTTTCTCCATCATATGTCAAAAATAACTGTTGGGCTAGATCTGATAATTCATTAGAAATTCATTGGAAAAGATCCTGAATCTTTTCATATCAAAAATCCCTGACCTGTGCAAAAACTTGTTTAATTCTGGACACATAGGCTTTCGGTGGTTGTCTGGGAAGATTTCTGGGTAAGTTATCCACTGAAAGCGCCTGTTTCGGTGGTTAATGAGCACACGGTGGGCTCGCCTAAACCACCGAAAGTCAATCTTTGAAGAGTTTCAAAATTGCAAAAATGACTGTCCTGAATCCTCCTTTAGCACTCAAACTTTCTTAGATACTGTAGTCTTGATTCGAGCAGACCTACGAACCTTTGCTGACTGTGTAGGGGAATCTGTTACATCTATTATAGTTGTGGCTAAATTAGCTAAAGTATCCAAACCAGTTTGTTTTTCTTCAGGTGCTTCAAACTCCTTTAGCTTGAGCCTCAGAATCCTGAGCTGCCTGTATAATTTCATATTTTCTCTAATCAACTCTCTGTTTCTATCTTTGATTTTATCATGTTTTTCTTTAAGAGTTTGATTCTCTTTGAATAGTTCAACATTTCTATCGGTGAGGTCTATGTTTTCTTTTTTGATTACCCTCTCCAGGAATTCCATCTCATAAATCTCTCATAGAAGCATGTTGATTTTCTTTGTCTTACCTTTCTTAGGCCTGCTTGAAGAAGCTTCTGCTTCCGATTGCCTGTGTGTTTCTGAAGGCTTTGATGGAGGTATATTGATCTTCAGTTTTGCATCCTGTTTGATTTGCAAGTTGTCCTGTGTTTTTTCCATCCCCTGCTCTAAATCAGAGTCACTATAAGGTAGATTGAGAGGGTTTTTTCCTGTGATGGGGTTTCTATCTTCAAACTTTAATTTCCTCTTGATTCCTCCCTACTTGCTGGGTGATGTTTTAATAAAATCTCTAGGCATTGAAATTCCTTTCCTCCTCCTGTGACTACTCTTGGGAGTAGGATATTTTCTGCTTCTAGACTTCTTTGCTTTTATCTCTGGACGCCTTTCTGTCTGAAACTCATTCCAAAACAAGAAGAAACCCCACTCAATTTGTTTCCTCTACAGACCTTCTTTCACAAGGAGTGTAATCAGCCCCTGATGTGATAACCTGCTTATAACTTTAGTAGGCTGTGCTTTTACCTGTTTTACCATCTTAGTCAGGGTTTTATGAAAGAAGTAAGGTATGTTTAAGTGTTCTATGCTTGTGAAATGGTTCAACAGTTTAAAATGGTAATACATAACCCTGTTATAGCGCCCTTCACAGGTGATATATACCAAAATCGCCCTCAGCAGGGACTGCCACTTCGATTCAAGATAGGACATGGGAATATCCTTCTTCCAATTCAAATCTTTATGCACTGGTAACAAATATGACCTGAATTCAACATTTGAAGGTGAAGAGGTTTTAAACCAGCAGTCCCCTGTTCTGGATAACCCTGTGTATTTGGAAATAGATGCTTCATCTATACTGAACTCCTCCCTGCCTATTTTTTCAATCCTTCCATCATAGGAGAGGGAAAATGCTTCAGCCACTTGTTGGTGAAAGGTTGTCAATTTTTAACAATATGTGAAAACTCCGACCTGTTTAAAACACTCTACGACCTCTGGATAATCTTCAAAATACCATAGTCCATCCACTTCGGATCTCAAAGCAGGACTTACTTTTGACATGACTCGATACCGACTATACCTGAAACTGTGGGGGATTAAAATGTTCGGGAGGTAATGGTTTTGGGAAGTAGGAATATAGTCGATACCACTTATGAAAAAAAAACCAGTGAAATCGGATGACAAAGCATATGATTAATGACTTCACTAAAACACCGTCCCGCTCTCGGATGACAATCTAGCTGAGAAATGCTGAAACTTCATCTTTTCGGGGGGAAATTGAATTGCTGAAACTTTGAAAGAGAACGGTTTCCGATCTTACCTGATAACCCGCCTCGGTTTCTTTGAATCGGGATGCCTGCTGAACTCGGAGACACTTCGACAATCGCCAGAGAATGCGGGATCAGAATTTTGAAAATATGCTTTGCTGATAAGATCACGGATTTGTGATTATCTTCAGCGATATTCGGGATTCATTATAACTCATTGAGTTTACAGATGAAGGAAAGACCTGGTAATGATGACTGGTGTACTTATCACTGAAATGGAGGGAACCCCGTACAATCATACCTGTCAATAACCACTCTGTGTGGATTTGAAATGATCAATGCAATGGATAAGACACAGGTGCTTCGAACCTTTCAGATGAACACCACGAATGTGCATCATCTCCCACAATGCGAGCTTTCGGCGGTTGTATTTCTCATCATTGCAACGATTTTTGACATCTAGCTCGTGTGAAAGCACGAGCTTTCTTTTTTCCCATTCAAACATTTTCAGTGGTTGCTTGCCTTCTGCCTCGACCCCTTTTCTGTCGAAAATGAACACTTTCGGTGGTTAATGAGCACGCTGGAGGATCGCCTAAACCACCGAAACCTGATATTTTGCTTTCTTCTTGACCGAACCAAAATCAACATGACTTTTGAGATTATTTTGGAAATACAGACTCTCTAACCTATTGATAGAAATTTAGAAATCAAATTTAGGAACCAACCTATCATCTAAAAATCAAAACAAATCTAATGATTTATTTGAGGAGTTAACAGTAGGCATTTTCAATGCCTAGCAGTAATGATTCAAATTCAGTGACATTGTTAGTGCAAGCAAATTCTAACCTATAGGAAAAGTTGTGAATTTTACCTGTAGGAGAGTACAAGATAATTCCAGCTCCATTTCCTTCATTGGAGCATGAACCATCAAAGTGCATATGCCACATCCCATTCTCTAGATCAATTTGTTCCAAGGTAGTGTTTTCCTCATCAACAAAGATGGAGTACACCCCTAAGTCCTCCTCGATATAATTTACATTAGGCTGTGGGATGATTTCTATATAAGGTGAAGTTCTTCCCTCCCTTAGGACTATGATGTTCTTCCCATTCCGAGGAATGGATAAGTGTGTCCTGTCGAGTGAGAGGTATCCACCTGTCAAATATTTCCAGTCTCTTCCTAAGATGATTGAATAATTACTCACTAGCATGTCGATAACTTGAATATTAAGGGTTGTCCTTATTTCAAGATGCGTGCAAAAAACCAAAGTCACGTCCTTGATCTCACCTATGGTCAATTGTTGTAAACTATTATAAGAGATCATGATTCTGGCAGTTTCATTTGTACAAGACAATCCTATCTCTTACATAATAATTTTTGACACTACGCTTGGGACCGAACCGCCATCAATCAGACAACAATGGGATATTTTGTCCATAATCTTTATGTAAATGAAAAATGGAGGATTTTTTACAGAGCGTGTAAAATTATTTACACCTACTTTATTTACAATTGAGTCCTCTTCGTTTACCTCTTCATAGAGATTGGATATGGTGGAAGTTTTTCCTTCCATGAAATTTTTCATATGCTTTTGTTGCTCAGGGACGACAACCATGTCCAAGAGAGTGGCATCATCCTTAATATTAGCTAATTGATTGAGAATGTTGTACTTGGAAAAGGGAAGAGGAGAGGGAGTTCCTTGAATGTCAGGAGTTTTAGTAACTTGTACAATAGAAACTGGTGAAGTTGAACTTGGTCTAGAATAAGTATGAGGGGGATCATATTTTCCTTTTGAAGCATAGGATTTATTCCTAGTATTTCTGATCATGACATCCTTTGTTTCTGTGAAATCTAGAACAACAATGGTAGTTTCAAACATTTTTTCAAATATTTTATCTCTAGAACTCTTGTTTTCCTCACAAGCACTTTCCTCATGGTGTTCCTCACAAAAGTTACACCAACTGCAAGGCATGATGGCTTTAGGCTGGAAGTTAATTTCATTTTAATTCCTAGAGGGTGGTGAAGAAGAAGACGAGGCTCCAGAAGTAAGTGAAGGGAAATTTCCTTTCCTCTCATATGATATCATTCGATTATTCATATCTTGTACAAGTTGTAAGAGGGAAAACATGTATGTTTGTTTAATTGATTCTCCTTTGGGAAGACCTGTTCTTTCAAGCTGTTCTTCATACTCTAGACAAGTATGCAGAGCAGAAACAATATTGTCAATATATTTGTCTTCAAGCCTATGATGGTAGGGAGAAGGTAGAGCAATATAGTAATGCATAAAAGTGTCTTGGTTATGAGGGCGAATAATTTCAGGAATTTGGTTATATAACTTGGTGAAACGTAAGTTTAAATACTTGATAGTCTCATTGTCTTTGTATGCAATATTATTGTATTCCCGCAATTGTTTAGCTGGGATTTTAGACTACGCATAAGTAGATTTGAACCAGTAAACTAACTCCTCGCAAGTGGAAAGAATCTTGGGAGGAATATCAAAGAAATATTATGTTTCTTTCCCTTCAAGAGAATTAACAAATAAGCACATACGAGTATCATTGTCATTGGATCCTATATTGTGATAGGCATTAGAAAATTCCACCAAGTGTTCATTCGTAGTGATTGTGTTATTTTCTAAAAACCTAGGGAGACGATTTTTGAATTTTGGAAGTGGACGAGTAGAATGGGTTAGGTTCAGAGGAGAGGATACATGCCACGGGTTAGTAGTAGCATCTTCTTCGAATTGAAATAGTCCATAATTCTTTATAACCTTAGTGGGGTTGGTAGTATATTGGAAAAGAACTTGATGGCTATACAATCTACCAATCACTGATGAGGCTAAAGTTTAAGATGAAGAAGAACCTCTAGTTCCACTAGGGCCACCCACATATGCCATTTTGTGAATGATAGGTAACAGAGAGAAAGATGAACTAGCTGAATCAGACAAAATTCTCCTTAGAGTACCTTGTTGGGTTAACAAAACAACGTTTCTTCTTCCTATTTCAGAAATAGGTTTGATCTCAGGTGATAAACCTCTTCTTCTCCTATATATGCGAGGGTTTAAGGACATGGAAAGAAGATCAAAAAATTAGGAAAACTAAAGCTACGATTAATTCCTAGATTGTCTTTGTTTGGCCTCCAAGAGTTCTCAGACACTTATGTCTTGTTAAATTACTACTCGCGAGCGTTCAAGCTCAGCCCAGGTGTTAGCGATTTCTAAGATGGTATTGAATAAGGTTAAAGAAATGTTGGTATGGTCTTTAATATTGAGCTCAATATTGAGTTGCCTTGTAGCAGGTGTTGTCATGAATGAAATAAAATAATAAAAGAATTGAAAGAAAAAATATAAAATTTTCAATGATTATCAGGCATACAATAATCGAGATAGATATGGAATATCTCCCTAGTATGGTTGCCAAATATATGTTGAGGCAAATATATGAATTATCTTACTCAAGAATTTGTGAATCTTGCCTGGCTAAGACAAGATAGTTAGGAATATCACCCTATGTTTTATAGACTCAAAAATATTTTACCAATCCACAAGTATTAATTACAAGGGTTTAGGCTCATTCTTTTTATGAAACGAATGTTGCAAAATAACATAATTTTTTAGATAAGTTTTTTAAAAATACACAGATTACATAAAGTAAATGTGGAGATCAAAAATCAAAAGTAACCAAGTCACATATACAAACAAAAGAGATAGAATATCAATCTTCTTTATTTCATTCCAAGAAATCAAAAGTATATTTCTCTTTACAAAATACTTGTGAGGGCATGGACCAAATTCTAACTTAGAGATCCCCAATGAAAACTATACAAAAGGAATCTGACAAGAAGTAAAAACTAAACTTTATAATCTGGATCAGATTTCCATAGACTGCTTCCAATTTGACTCTACACGATATCCTTAATCAATTATGAAACTTAATCCATAAACAAACAAGTATACATAGTCTATCAAATATAGATCAACACCTTTAAAACAAACATCTGAATGATTTGACTCATTTCTGAACCTTGTTGTCTACAATAGGACCCTGCTGCCAAAAAGAGAATTAGGCTTTGAATGAAATCAATAATGAATGAAAACTGAAACTATATCATGAAAACAAAAGAGCAAACCTTAGCATTGTTGTCTCCTTCTATTCTCCTCTTGTTTCTTCCTCTCATTTCTCTTTTATGCATTCTAAATAAGTTGAAGTAGTTCAACTACTTTCTTTGGTTAAGTTAGTTGAACTTAACTAATTTTAGTTTAGGAGAAATAATAATAATAATAATAATAATAGTTAAGGGTATTTATTTAATAATAACTAAGTAGGTGGGACCCCTTGTAACTCCCTTATTTTATTCTTTTAAAAAACAAACACAATTGGATAATCATTTTAACACATGTCGCCTTGTAGCTCCCTTAAATACCTTCAAAATTTGAATATTTAAATATAAGAAATAATTCAAATCATATCTAAAAATATGTAAATATTCGCATAATCCAAAATATCAAAAAAATATCTTGTTGTCCAAACATTTTTGCAGACCACTGTCTTCAACAACTCAATCATAAAAACACATAAATTAAAATCCATACTTTCCAGTCTGAGAGGAAATCCTACTTTTATCACTGCTACCCCCTTTGGATTTCCCAGAAGTAGCCTTTGGTTGATTCAAACCTTGAGTCTGTATCTCACTAATAACATGAAAACAATAATCCTTCAGATGCATATGAGAGGACACTGATTTTGAAGAGTCATTTGAAGGAGAGGAAGGGGAGGAAACAACTTTTCCTTTATCTTGCACATGGGGGAGATCAGTTTTAAGCATTTTAATAGCATGAGAGGATTGAACAAGTGAATGCACAGGGGAAATTTTAACATTAGGATTTATAGGTGGTGGAGGAGGTAATGACAAATTGGGCCAGCCACGATGGTGAGACACTACCAAATTGACAATCTCCTGCCATCCATCATTTGTATGAACTTTTGGTTGCAAGGAAACATGAGGAGGCACATGAATACTAGGGATATTTTGCAGCTGGAAGGGAGTTCTCTCTTGTCAGGGTTGTACTAACCATTTCCCAATCCAGTTGAAGAACCCAACTTGAAACAATTGGTTCAACTCTTAGGGGTCAACATCAAAATGAATAGAGAATTGAGGCCTTCTAGGCCCTCTATTCTAGTTACCTCTCCCTTTATTATTTCTTCCATGGCTTCCCCTACTGAAGAAACTCATCTGGTATGCAACAATTCATCATTAACTAGCCCTTAATAGACCATACATGACATTCTGCTTGCATGAAACAATATTTGGCTCGGAAATTGACACAAGACCCATGCAAATCCATCCATAAAAAAAACATTTTTAATAATTGCCAAGTGAGTAGGGGGTGAATAGGGTTCATGGGAAATATGGAGGGAGTGTAATGAGCGAAAAAGTGATACAATGAAATGGGACAAATGCACAGTTAGTTATCAACAATTCATTAAATAATTTGACTGTGTCATCAAATACCCAAAAATATCAGCTACCGCCTATTTCTGTGTCATATCTTTTGTCACTGTTATACATAGTTTTTAATTTATTTTACAAAACAAGGATGCCAAACATGATAATGGGATTATGAGTGGGGTATAATGAGAGAAAAAGTGATATAATGAGAGGGAATACAATATGGATATTTTTCATAAAAATAAATCAAATTAAACAACAACCATAACTCTGTTAGAATCCCATGATCCAATAAACATTCACTCTTAATACAAAAACCATTTAACTATCACTTCTTACATAATTCTTGCTGACTTCAAAAAACAATTCATATGCCCATAAATACTCAATTACAACAACCCTTGCATCTATACAATATCTATACAACAACCATGATAACAACATTTCCATATTATGATAACATAATAATTTGTTGAGCCACAGTCATTCATATTCCAATGCTAAATCCTTTTCCTTTTAAGATTAAAAATAAATATGCATAGTGATTCCAGCCATTCACATCCAAATTTTATTCTTTAAACTCAAATAATAATAGGCCCATTATTAACCACCCTCCGTCGATTTTCCAAACATTGTTCGACATAATCAATTGGGCATTAAAACTCATAATCGAGCCTAAATTCAAGCACACACAAGTGTTCATCCAATAAAATTCACATAAGTATTGATTTGAAATAACATTCAACCAATAACATGCAATTACGAGCCTAAGCTTCTCATAAATTAACATGTACAAACTTCTTTTAAAAGTTTCCCAACAAGAGATAGAGCCAAATCATGCTCAATCAACCAAGCAAACACATAGTGCTCTTTTCCTTCAAATGGATTTGCAATGATATCAAGATCGTTATTAGGGTTTAACACAACAAATGGAAGTAAGAAAAAAAAACTAGACCAAATGAATAAGTCCTCAGGGTCGCAGACAAATCATGCCTTTTAAAAAATTTATCATAGAGAAGTAACAACAAATGGCTCAATCAAGGGACAGTCTTCGAAGACACAAACAACTCGTTCTCTTTTTCAAATTCACCATAGACACATAACCTCTAACAATATTGTTGATAGTGAGGGTTACTAATACATGACAATCAACCACCCTCAATAGAGAATGAGAGGAAACAAACTCTTAACAATGTGAAGAGAATGCTCGAGCACAACCTGTGGCCAACCAAAAAAATATACAACTTCCATTAAAGTTCTGGGTGATACTAAACCCGACTGTGCAAATTTTCCAAGCAACAACGATAATGGGGGAAATTCCATAATACATAATAGTCCGAGACTCATCCATTACATGGAAAGAAACACTCCAACTCTTAACATATCATATTGCAACTTAGAGAAACAAACATATCAACCATAGAGACGGAAGGAGTGCAAAACTTAACACCAAAAATCATTGCAAAACCAATGTGCAAAGCCCAAAATTTGCTAATAAAAAAACATAAATTTCCACAGAGGGCCAAACCCAAAAACTCAAGTCGACCGAGCATTCCTCTTTTGTTATTTATCTAATAAACTCATGCACAGATTACACACAAAAAAGTATATCCATTTTTTTTTTCCAAAATGTCGACCATCAGAATATTCACTAGATGAAACCATAAGCACAACACTCATACACAATAAAAAAAACTTAAGAAAAACACAGACCTCAAGCCATTTTGAGCCAAAAATCAATTCATAATGCAAGGAACCATCATGGATGGAAAAATAAGGAACCATACCTAGAAAATCTTGCTCGAAGGAGAGAATTAGACTGTATCTTCCTTCACCACCAGAAATCGTGAAGCATCAACAACCACCAGAGCCAAAAAACCAAATGCAAGTATGGCTAGGGTGATGAGCCTTGAGGGTTGTTTGAGTGAAGTGCAGTAAATACACATCGCTTCCTTCCCCATCCTCATTCAATTCAATGTACAATCCAACCAATCCACCATAACATTAACAATTAATTCAACCAAATATCCCATTGTTATATCCATTTACATAGTGCACCACCCAAAGTAATGTCAAAATATTTTAACAATAACGATGTGCCATAATATTACCACATATGCCTCACACAAATATATTTTAACAAGTGCATAAGTCTGGAATCAAGGGTTTATGCGCCCTGCTTTTGTCACAATTGCACATAACCTTAGGGCTTGTAAATAGTGCTTTAATTTGAAAAAGCTCCTATATCATCCATTTGCAATATAATAAGTAAAACAATTAACCATGTTTAATTGCAATGTTAAACCAAACTGATAATGATCCTTTTATCCATAAGGAAAGCTTAATATAATTTGCAAATGGACATCAAAACAATCCAGTGTCATGCAATAATCAACCATCAGGTTGTGTCACCAAAACATTTTAAACTAGAATTTGAATTATCAACTGTAGAAAATTGTGTTATTTTCATCACAATAGCAACAAGATATGAGTGGAGCATATCCATCATAGCGCAACTAGTCTATAAGGAGGTCCCACCTACTAGTTTATTATTATTATTAAAAATAAATAATAGATCTTGGCAATCATTTGTGAGAAATATTCGTCGTTGCATTTTTAAACGTCAACACATCCTTTAACCCAACTTATGACTTAACTCTCTATTGACATGCATATTACCTTTATTTGATAAATGAATTTTTGAAAAACACACTTGGTATAACTCATTTAGGAATGCCTTGGTCTTCCCAAGACCAAAGCATGACTCTGAAAACTTTGGACAAACATCTAAGTCTAGCTATGAAAATCATGGTGCTAACAGGAGGTTCATCAAGGATTTCAGTAACATAGATTCTCCCTTGTTTACACTACTATCTAGGGATTTATATTATTGTTGGACTCTAAACTATCAACAAACATTTGAAACAATAAAAGAAAAAAACTCAATTGATCTTGTACTACAAGGTCCCAATTGGGTTCTTCCATTTCATCAGATAAATCTATGGGATCGATCTTGGGAAAAGATGAATATAGAAAACCTTATGCAATTTATTTCATAAGTAAAAAATTGGCTAGTGTAGAGCTCAACTACACTATTACAGAAAAGGAACATTTAGCAGTAGTTCATGCTCTAAATAAATTCAAACATTATGTTACAGGGTATAAATTTTTTGTACATAGAGATCATGTTGCCATTAGATACTCGATGAATAAACTTGACATAAATGGTAGAATGATTAGATTGCTTTTTTTATTAAAAAAAATTGATCCAACTATTCTTGACAAGCCCAACAAACATAATGTAGTTGCATATTTTTTGTCCAGGTTGACCATTCATAGTAAAGAAGACATGATTGATCATTAGTTTCCATATGAGCACCTCTTTTCCATATCAACACAAACCCCTTGGTTTGTTGACAAATAAAGTTATCTCACAACAAAGAAGTTTCCTCAACACTTATCCTATAGAGAAAGATGGAATATTGTCCGGAAAATCTCAACCTATACTTGGGTAGATGGTTATCTATTCAAACTTTTCCCATACCAAGTCTTGAGGAGATTCATAAGAGAATATGAGGTACATGATATTCTCCAACACAGTTACTGACTTAACGAGAACTGTGGCCTCAAAACGAGAACTCTAACCCTTAAAACCGATATTTTTGCATTAAAAACATGAAAATCAACCCCCAAATAAAACGTGGTGCTACTGGTAGCACCATTTTTTTAAATGGGGTCAAAACTACAACATTTTTCAAACATGCCCTTCAAAACTCATACAATAGCTTAGAAAAACCTTAAAATCAACACCTAAATCAAAAGTGATGCTATGTAAAACAATTTTTTTTTCCTAAACGTGAAAATCATAGCTATTTACGACCTAATTGAAATTGTGACATTGACAACAAAACCCTACGAAAATAAACAACCCAAAATTGGACCCCAAATGGTCACTTGAAAATTTATTTACAATTTTTTTTTTAAATTTACATTAAAAAATAAATAAATAGAAAGAACACAATCTTTGCAAATATATTTTTTTAAATGACCAAAAAAATAGATTTAAAAAAATATATTCAAAATTCAATTTAAAAAAAAAAGATTAAAAAACAAGTTGAAAAAGAAAAATAACTAAAAAGAAACAAGAAAAAATTAAAATTTTCCTCCAAAAACAATAATTTAACAAACAATTATATATTTTTTGTACAAAAGAATCATTAAAAAACCTTTAAAAACTAAATTTAATATATATATATATATATATATATATATA
>ML778029.1:1850009-1868006 GCA_009831015.1 Picea engelmannii
ATATATATATATATATATATATATATATATATATATATATATATATATATATATATATATATATATATATATATATATGAAAAAGGGAAAAAATAACAAAATTCAACAAAAAATTGTCAAAAATAAAAAAAAAAAATTCAAAAATCTTAAACTAAAACTTTAAAATTAAAATAAAAGACAAAAGATTCAAAAATATATAATTTAAAAACAATATTTAAATGAAAACAAAACAATTTTAATAAAATCAATAACGAAAGAATAAAAAGAAAATTTTAAAACCAATTTTAAAATAAATTTCCAAGCATATTTAAAAAAATAGAAGCCAAAATTAAAAAATAAAAATAAAAACAATTTTACAATACAAAAAATGTCAATTTTAATTGAAACTAAAGTAAAAAAAATAGAAAAACACAAATATAAACAAATTTAATAACATTTAAAACAATAATAATAATAATAAATAAAATACAATTTTACAATTGAAATAACATAAAATTTTAATTAAAATTAAAACCAAAAAAAAAATTACAAACCTACATATTATTGGGGTGTCGTGGGGGGCGATGCCCGACATCGCCCCAACCCCCAAGGGCTAAGCCTTGGCCCCACGAGGCCAAGGCTTAGCCCGTGGGGGCTGGGGTGATGACAGGCATCAACCCAACCCCGGGGGTCTAAGAACTGGTCCCATGGAGCCAAGGCTTAGCCCATGGGGGATGGGGTTATACCTAACATCCACCCCCACAACACCCATGACACCCAACTAGCCCACACATGGGATGGTTGGGTGGCGTGGGTGTCGTGGGGGATGTCGGGCATCACCCTAGTCCCCAGGGGCTAAGCCCTGGTCCCACAAGGCCTTGGCTTAACCTCTAGGGGGTGGGGTGATGTCGGGAATCACCCCAACCCCCAGGGGCTAAGTCCCGGTCCCATGGGACCAGGTATTATCCCCTGGGGATTGGGGTGATGCCCGACATTATCCCAGCCCCCACGGGCTAAGCCTTGGCCCCGTGGGACCAAGTCTTAGCCCCTGGAGGATGGGGTGATGCCCGACGTTACCCCCCATGGCCTCCCATCACTGGTGCATATTTATTTTTTAGTTTATTTTTTTTTTCATAAAAGTTTACATACTTTTATGTTTTTTAATAATTTTTTTTGTTTTTTTTTGTAATTTTATGTTTTCTTTAAGTTGTTTTTTTGTAATTTTATGTTTTCTTTAAGTTGTTTTTTTTTTTAATTTCATATTAAATTTTGTAGTTTGACTGTGTTAATTTGTCTTTTTTAATATATATTTTTAATTGTTCTTTGTGTTTTTTAAACATTTCAAAAGTTTTTGGGCCATAAATTTGTTTTTTACCTTTTTTTTTCTAGTTTTAGATTAAGTTTATATATATTTTTTGTTTTTTGGTTTTCTTTTTCCTCTTTAGTTTACATAAAAGTTTACATACTTTTATGTTTTTTAATAATTTTTTTGGTTTTTTTTGTAATTTTATGTTTTCTTTAAGTCATAGACCAAGGACCTCAGTTTACATCCAGACTTATTGAAGAAATCGTGAAGGAACACAACATCTTCCATAGGAAATCAACACCATACCATCCATAAGTGGACAAGTTGAAGTCACCAATCGATAGTTGGAGAACATCCTCACCAAAAAAAGTGAACATGAAAAATAAAAATTGATCAAAGAAACTCACAGAAGCATCATGGGAATACAACATCACATGGAAGACTACCACGGAGCTCACACCCTTTGAGTTATTCTATGGTAAGAAATCAATGTTCCCTATTGAATTTGAATACCATACATTAAGAAAAGTAGCTGAATTTGACATGGATTTATCATCACCACAAAGAGACATATTGAATCAACTAAATTCCTTAGATGAGTATAGAATGAAATCACTCTTCAACACTAAAGAAGTGCAACATCAAAGAAAAGAATGGCATCACAAGAAAATTAGGAATAGAAATTTCAAAGAAGGGGATTGGGACCTCTTATATGATTCAATATTCAAATATTTCAAGGGAAATATGATGACAAGGTGGCTAGGGCCCATACACTATCAAAAAATGTTATGATAATGGTTCAGTCCAGATCAAAAAAATTGATTAAGAAAGAATTACCTTGCTAGTAAATGGATTCAGGATAGAAGTTTACAACAAGACAATGACGAGGGAATAATTTATAACAATAGTGAAGACAAAAAATTTGGATGTGATTGGTAGAAGATATATTCTCAATCCATCCAAATAATGAGATATGAAAAAGACAAAAAAAAAGAATAAAATACCTGGATGAAAACCTCCTTGAGGCATATCGGACAGATCTGTGGCTGAAAACCTGCAATGGAGGTAGTCTTAGATCTAAGGAATAAAGAAATATCCTCATCAAGAAAACTTCCCAGAGGCTTGATGAGGTAGGGAATTGGTGAAAACCAATGTTGACATTTTTGCCTTGAGAAAAAAAAGAAAAAATAAAAATGGAAAAAAGAAGAAGATTTATTTATTTATTTTTAGAATATGAATGTTTTATTTTGTAGGTTCCAAAGGACTTTATTTGCAACAATCATTTGCACAAGAAGAAAATTAGGAAACAGTCAGCTACGATCAATAAGGAAGGTCAGAATGTTTCAGTTATTTTCACTTCCAATATCATCATCCATACATCACATTTTCCATCATTGTCATTCAATGAAATCCATTTTCTTTTTTTCTCTCATACATCAATAACTCTTTCCATATTCTTAATTTTACATTTTTTTACCCCTTGTTCCAATAAATTTGACCTATGGGGTCATCCTATAGAATTCTATTGGATTATCCTATAGGATTATATAGGATCAACCGACATGATCATTTCCAAAAATAATAACAATAATTCAAAGGACAAGACGAACAGTAGAAATCTAAATTCTAGCATAAACAACATCACAAACTTCTTCAACCATTTCTACATCAAATAAAAGAATCGAGACAATAAAATTGCATTTCTACAGGATATTTTGTATCATGTAGAAAATATTCAGCATGAAAAAATACAGTTCTACAAGATACTCTATATCTTGTAGAATGCATTAAAGCCATGATACCAGATATTTTTTTTAAAAGGAAAGTCTTCATCACCCATATCAAAGAGAAAATATTCCATACCCGTAGCAAGAAAGGGTTCTACAAATCATCAAGCCAGCCATCAACCAAGGAATGACGACAACAATACAATCTGTCATTACTCCAACAACCTGCAAACAAAAATCAAATGCATGCAAATATAACGTAGGTAACACAATCATCTCCCCTCTTCAACATTTTTTAATAAAAATACAATTATACATCCATGCTTATTTCATATGGTCAAAACATGTATAAAATTATAATGTGGTCATGAGAACAAGGACATTCACCTGTCTCGTTAGTTGGGGGGGTGGCCATAATTCATGCTAAGGTTCAATTAACATGTTAAGTTAAGTATATTAAGTGGAGAATCATACCAAGAGTCATTAAATACTACAAGGCATGGATTAAGGAGTACTTAATCCACCAGGTTGACAATTTTGACAAGACAACAGTCCAAATCCAAAGATTTGGGAATAACTCAAACAAAAGGGGGAATTGGAGCACCATTTTGAAATTGTGAGAAAAGAAGGGTGCCTTCGAGCTATGATAAGAAATGAGACAAGATCATATCTTAGGAATACAAGAAAAGAATTCAGATAGGGAGCTAAAAATCATTTCAGGAACAAGTTGGTTATAGGTAGCCATTAAACCCTTGTAGCCAAAGAAATCTCTCTCCGTTATTAAATCTTCTCAGCTTTTGTTTGAACTTATATCGTTTACAAACATATGGTCATTTCTAGGGTTTATATGAGTTATTGAGAAAATAAATCGAGTCCTATAGAAACCAAATTTACACTGTCCTATAGAACACAATCCTATAGAAATACAACTAAACAGTTCCTATAAGAATGATTGTGAAAATACTATCTTGTCCTAAATCTAATGAAGATCCCTCATATTTCTTTTTCTTCCCCCCCAAGTAAGTTGTTGTTGTAATTTTATAACCACCATAATTACCTTAAGAAATCCTGAGATGTCATATTATTTGAATAAGTGCCTCTATAGAAAAAACAATAACCGGTTTTTCTCTCATTTTCTCTCTTCAAAGGATTTTTCCCTAAGATCATCCTTGAGAATTTTACTCATAATCATCAACCATGGGAGATAGGTTTAATAAGATGGAGCTAGAAGAACCTTATAGGTTCTATGATAATCTGTATATATTGTAAATGTTTTAGAAGTGTTATTGGTTGGGATATTTGGAAAGATTTAGATGGTATGATGATGAAGTGGCCATGGAATTTGCTCTAAATTTTTAGAATATACAAGAGCAAGAGTATGTGGCCACAATAAGGGGACTGATAATAAGAATAAATGAATCATCATTCAACAAGATATCTAGTTTTCCCATGGATCTTCCTTGGGATAAAGAGGAGAGACAAGAAGCCATGAATGCCAAAAAGACATTATTCCTCCTAAATGACAATCCTGATGAAGACAAAAAAGGTATTAAAATGGAAAAAATCCCTCATCCTTGGCTAGAAGTGGCCTATCACATCATCAAGTACATCGCATGTGAGGGAAGAATGAGTGTGGTATATTATTACCACTTCATGCTACTACACCATCTCAAATAAATTTCAAATCAGGAACCACATAAGAACTTTAACATTCCTTACTTCCTCCTTCAATCATTAAAGGAAATGAGCCTCACTTTGCCAATAACCTGCAACTTTCCCTCTTAAGGAAACCTTGGTACAAAGATACCCTAAGAAATATGAAAGAAAAATGGATTGGGATGAATATGAATCCCCCACTCCTTCTCCCTGTAACACATGTGGCTGACCTCATCCCGAGAAAGGAAAATGAAGAATGGGCCAATATTGTGAAAAATAAAGGATATCATGAGCAGGAAGCCATCACAAGGTATGTGGCCTGGGACAAGAGGCAAGAATTCAATGAAAAAAATCAAAGTGTTGAAGAGTAAAAGGTTAAGTAACAACAACAAAGTGTTGGACAACAACAACAATATCAAGAGAAAAGGAACCAAATCTTGTTGAAAAAGGGGTGTGATGATGAGCCCAATCATTTACTATCACAAATTATCATAATAGGAACATTTTCCCACCATAATATAACTTAATACTTATTTTTTACCATATTTAATAATAAGTCATGGATATTTTTGCATGTTGCTTAGTAAATGTGTTTTGAGGTGGATTTTTTTGTATATTATACTTTTTTTCTCTAATATCTATGCCAAAAAATGTGTGTAGCACCAAGAAGGTATAAATCCATGAATTACGATATCTTAAGGACTCCAATATCCTAAAATTAGGGGATTGTGTCTCCCTCAGAGCATTGCAAGAAAAGAATCAAGGGACATTGTCCCCACCTATCTCTTGAGTGCTATATGTTCATTAATATCAACTCCTGATCAACAACAGTTCAATATATATATGGGATTGACTGAGATCCCCTATTTCCCCACTTGTCTCCTCAATATAAGCAAGGAGGTCGAACTCCCAAGAATATATATAGACCTCTAACCTAGGAGAGAAGATACATATTTTTGATAATATTGTATTGAGACTTTGCTCTAATGACTTTTGTTGAATACTTAGAGCATTTTTTCTCTTAATGTACTACTCATGTTAATGGAACAAATATGATCTTGGTTTCAGCTTATTATACTTTTCTCAATATTCTTTGTGCTTCATGGGTAGGGCCCACTCAAGAGGGCTCAATGACACAATTGCAACCCCTTTAGTTCTTTGCATGTTAAGTTAGTGATTAGTTGGCATATTGATGTACACAACCCCCTTCTTTCTTGAGGATTCTACGACCTCTTGATCTTGGATATTCAAACTCTCTGAACCAAATTGGTTCTTCGGGCCTTCAACAAACCCTGAGCAAAATATACGCTCACACATGTCCCCTTGATGTCATGTGCAAGTTCGGATTACTTGCAACTCCTGTCCTGACACTTGGCGACACTAATTTGTTAGTGCTAGTTTCACGCTAGCCTCCTTCTCCCCTTAATGTGACCATGGGATATAACCTCGCACCAACACTTTTCCACTTCGGGCTCTGGAATTACTGCAATCTCCTCTTCTATTTCTTCCCAAAACAACTTTTCTTGAATTCATGGGTATCTTCCACATGTCTTCCTGGATTTGATGGTCCAGCTATGCTTCAGGTTTCATGACTTCGTGAAATTTCACCCACTCCACACTTACTTTTCCCAAATACTTAATTTCTGGATTCTCTAATCCCTTTCCATGTATCTCCTCACAACCAACGATTAGATCTACCTCGCGATTTCGTGACTCCGACGATCCTACCTCTTCAACACTTCAAATTTATCCAAACTTCGAAATGTTGAAACGTCTCACGACTTTCCTCTGTACGATTCCACCCATATATGACGGTCTGGAATGACTCCAATCCCTCCTAGATACATATTTTTTTGTTGATTCTGGGAAATCTCAAAGGACTCCTTCCTTAGAATATTTCTCGTCATTCTCCTTCTTGAGCTTCTAATTCAGAAGACTCTGTCATGCACTCCTTGCAGAAAAAACTTCCTTCAATCTATCTCTCCATATCTTTCCGAGTCAAAATGGACTCTGTCAACACCCACTTTGTGGATTCTATGCACTCCTTTCACACATAAGGTTCACGTTATCTATTATGAGATTATGAGTCGAAACAGGCTCTATCAACGCACTCTTGGTGGACACTATGCACACTTATACTTTCTTATCAAAGATAAACACTTGAAGCTTATTTAAAACCTTACATATTCATACATTCAGCCATGTAAATTCATTCATAAACACAAGAATGAGAAATAAAAATAAAATGAAAATAAACAGAAAGTCTACCATCCATTAAGTTGAGTGGGTGAAATTTCTTGAAGTCGCGAAACCCGAAGCATAGTTGGACCATCAGATCCAGGGAGAGACGTGGAAGATACCCGTGAATTCAGGAAAAGATGTTTTGGAGAAAAACAAAAGAGGAGATTGTAGTATTTCCCAAGCCCAAAGTGGGAAAGTGTTGGCCTGAGGTTAGCCTGTGGTCACATTAAGGGGAGAAGGAGGATAGCGTGAAACTAGCACTAACAAATTGATGTCGCCAAACATTGGGAGAAGAGTCGCAAGTAATCCAAACTTGCACATGAAATCAAGGGGACATGTGTGAGAGTATAGTTTTCTCAGGGTTTGTTGAAGGCCCGAAGAACCATTTCGGTTCAGAGAGTTTGAAGATCCTATTGGAATATTGGTTGTTGTCATTGATGTCAACCCTAGCCATGGGTTTTGGACCGCAAGATTGATGAAGGTATTTGGACATGAAGGAAAATGAACATGCATATACAACACCCATGGATGGATAATATACATCATGTTTTTTCCGGTGGCATGTGGCACATCATGTGTATCCTCATGGTTGAGGAGAAATGAATTTTTGAAGATGACAAAGTGAATTGAAGAAGGAAGTACATGTAGTTCCTGAAGATAATTAAAGAAAAGAATTACAAAATAAGAAATTGTCAGGTTGGCCCTAATGTTAAAAGGAAGTGACATAAATGGTATAAATAAGTATCATTATACATTCATTTGATATACAAGTCGAATTTCAGAGGAAATCAGAAGTAAAGAAGGCCAGATTTCAAGGGAGGATGAAGTCTTTTGGTGATGTGTTCTAAGGTATGTTATTTCTAGGTCATCTTACCATTTTTGCTATAAAAAAAATTTCTAGAACGATTCAGATGGTGAAATTGATATGGTATTGATAAGACATATCAAGGTACCTGTGGTAAAAGTCTCAGCTCTTGATTCTCTATAATTATGGAGATACACTCTGTGGAAGATAGGGTTTTTTACCAGTCTTGAAGCTAGTCAATAAATAGGTGTTCTGAGTAAAACAATCATAACTTATTCATCGAGAATCCAAATGACGTGGGAAAAATATAATTGGAAAAAGTATGGACTGTAGTTTCGTTTGTGAGAGTTTTAGAATCTGATGTTAAATATTGATCATGGGGCATTCTATACAAGTTCGGTATCCTGAATAAACCAGAAATGAACAAGGTCTAACATTCTCTCTATAACTTCTTTTTGGGGAGGATTCCAGGAGTGAAACTTGGAGAATTTTCAGAGAATAAACTGAATAATATTATCTAAAGGATGAGAGTATTCCAATAATTGAATAATTTTAGAAATTGAAGAAGTCTCAGGAAGCATTATCAGGTTCTATGTGATGGTTGGTTGATGGTGATGATTTAATGTGAAGTTTTATTATCTCTTGTATATTCTTGGGCGGATGGAAGGGGCAAGGATGGAGAGTTCAACTCTCTCTTCATATTGGAGGATTTTATCTTCCTCTTGGAGGTTTATCCCTCCCTTTACACTTGGAAGCTGTAGCTACCTTTGGAAGTCATTACTTCCCTTGAACAATAACTATTGATTATTTCTCATATATTGTGCATGGTGTATTGTGGTGTATTGGTGTAACTCTTATACTATTGTTCATTTCTCATTGGATATAATTGAATGGTTTAAGTATAAGTTGAAAAAGGTTTTAAATTGTACTTGATACTGATTCACCCCCCTCTCAGTATCAATAGATCCAAGACTAGGAGGTCGCAGAATCCCTAGGAGAGAAGTGGGTTGTGTAAATCACATATCATTCTCTTTTGAAAATTAACATAGTTTTGCATGATTTATTATTCTTTATGTCAAGTTATCATTAATTGGTTAGTTACAATAGGAATCCCGTAGAGAGATTCAAAAGCCTCTTGGAACACCCTTTTGTTCCTTTTTAAGGCCAAGAACCTCAGATATAATTCATTTTATTGTATTATAGCTTTGCTGATTCTTCAAAAGACTTACACTAGCTTTGTAGGCTTCGTTTTGGCTTTCTGTACGAGTTTCTTGTAGAAACTGTACAGTTCCTGTAGAAACTGTACATTTCTTGTAGAAATTGTATAGTTCCTGTAGAAACTATACAATTCCTGTAGAAATTGTACAGTTCTTATAGAAACCTCCTATAGGACTATTCTCAGTTTTAGAATTTAGTTTATCTTAATCTTCTTTTCATGAGAACAACAATAAAAATTAAGAAGACATTTGGCTTGTTATTTATCAAAGGGTTAGGCATAAAAAAACTTGTTTAGTTTATGCATTATTTTATATTTTCTTTAAATTGGAACTTTCTTTCATACACTAGAATGAATTCACTTCATGCTTTCAGTTTTATCTTTATGGTTTAGTTTTTAGATTAAATTATTTTTTTCTGCAAACTATATTACTTGCTATTTTAATTTGGTGTTCTTTTCAGCAATGGGTAAAATTTTATTTTTTTCATTTCACTTTTCTTCTCAATTTCATGTATTCCAACCCTTGATCAGTCTCATACATATACTACTATTAGTACATACTGCATATACATTTCACAACACCTCTCAATTTTGTACGAACCTCGGGTTGAAAAGCTAAATTAAGGAACCAAGGATATAGTAGTAATTTTTCTACTATTTCTAGGATCATCTTGAGCCCATTTAACAAACATTCATATAGAAGTAATTAGGGATGAAGTGTAGTATTCAATGGCTAAGGACTAAGAAGGGGCATTTTCAACAGTGAATTTAGTGAGGATCATAATAAAATTTTGATTGAAGTCCTTCACCTTTTCCCTTTCTTTCCATGTTTATGTCCCCTAATTCTTTGTATAAGGCAATAGTGGTTTTTCATTCCTCAAAGTTTCCAATAAAAACATTTTCAAAATCTTCTCAACTGGTTATGGAACTGGGTGGAAGAATTAAGTACCAGGTGGAACCTCTACTACAAAGGTGTAAGGAAAAATCCTACAAACCACATCTTCATGTCAAACATTGAGTAGGAGGATAGCTAAAATTAAGTTTTTAACGTGATCCTTAGGTGAACCAAGCCTATCCGGATCAAACTTCGAAAGGAGATATTATGGTTTTATAGGAATCTCATGTAATGGGTCTATCAAATTTAGATCACCCTAAAAAAAACATGGTGGATTTACTACCATTCATTCTTAAAGTTCACCCATGACTTGTTAGAGATTAATTTATGGGTTTTCACTGTCAAAATCTTGTTTCGTTCAGAAGGGGTAGGAGGGATTAGATTTCAGGGTACATGTACTTCCTGGAGAGAAGTTTCAATCAGATCTTCAACAGAGTCAACCAAAATTTTTGGGTGGTTGTCTAGTCGTCTTACACAGGTATTTATCCTCCTTGATAACTCTGAGGATATGGGTAATTTTCCAAGTAATTTGGCGTAGGATTGAGTGGTACAACAAGTTTTAGTAAATTCTTCATAGGGTACATGAAAACAAAATTATGTATCGATTTCGAGACTTCTAGTGGCACTTTCGAAGGAAATATTTGTGTCTTGAAATGTAACTTCATGTTCTGGATTGATGTTAGGAAAAAGGGTTGGACCAAGATTGTTTTCAGAGGATTAGTTGTGATTATGTAGTGCGTTTAAGTATTCCATATAATTTTATTCCTTCCTTCTAGAACAAATTTTGTAGATGGGGATGGATTGTCCAACAATAGTAAGGGGTACTCCCCAATACATAGTCCCAATTAGACTATGCATCGTTTGATTTAGGGGACCCATCCATATTTTTTCCCAACTTTCATTACCGGTTATGAGGGTGAAGGTGGATGGTTATGCGATTTAAAGATGTAGATGAAGACTATGTATGAAAATTAATCTAATATACTTCTAATATATCCCATCTTATCCAATCTAGGAGACAACCATTATAATCGAATGAGCTACAATGAAACTAAAATCTACCGGGAACTTCACTTAGACAGATGTAATGAAGGTGCAAAGTTAGAAACAAATGCATGGAAAATATATAACCAGAAAAGTCTAAACTATATTTTCCACATACATCCCAACTCATATTCTCATGACATATACAATATAAGGAAGAATAACAAAACTACAAAAGTGATATAGATTGCATTAGATTGGTCTATAAGAAAACATATCCTTACAGCCCATGTGAACAACATATATTCTTCCTGAAAAAAAGTTCACATCAGAAAAACAACACATGCTGGTTCTTCTCTCTTTAATAAAACTGACTCCTGTGGGCTTCTCAATATTCATTAACCAAGTATTTTCTCCAAAGGAAGTTCTAGAGTGTATACAAAACTTGAAGAGCCCCTTTCAAAGTGGGTCTCTTCCCATATTTATACATTTTTTCCTGACTCCCTTGTGACTTGTTGAATTCCTCTGAAATAAACTGTTACAAAAGGTGACCTTTCAGATTCCTTTCCTAGGATTGTGGCACATGTAGGGGGAAAAGAAAAAACTGAGGGTGGTCAGAAAAAGAAAAAAATAGAATGTAGTTGACAACAATTTTGAATTTCTATTTTTTATTTTATCATGGACTCTTCTCCTAGATATATGTTGTTCACATTTCCATCTAATCACACGGTGTTGATATTCGGTGGTATGCTAACTCCTTGAGGGAAGCTGTGTGCATGGTTGTGTTGTATTTGAGGGTATGCAGGTATTTTGATAACATATCCATGAACGCTTGAATCATAGTATGGAATTTGGTTGGTTTAATAATATTTTTCTTAATTAATTCCATCGTTACTGTGGTGATTGATTTGGTGACTTATCATGTATGTCTTGTGTTATATTGTATCTTATCAACCAGTTCTTCCATTATGAGGTTCTTTCCAAGATCTTCTAACTGAGGGAGTTGGAATATATTGATAAATTCTTGTGTTTTTTTTTGAAAGTGTGAACAAATCTCCATTGAGGTAGTTCTTTCTCTATCTGCCCTTTGTCCATCTTATTGTCAATGCTCCAATGAATAGAGATCCATTTTTCTTTCCATTCTTGAAGGATGAGGGAGTTCGACTGGTGCATCGATATTTTATGAAATCCACACGTATATATTATATATACCCTATTGTATGTGTTCATCTATGTATTCTTATCATTTACCCTACTCTAATGATCAATAATGTTGGAAACTACATCCTAAAACATGTGCAGGTGAGAATACATGTCGATTATAACCTCTTCTAGCTCCATTTTGACCTTCTCTGTACTTTCCTTGAGGCTTTGAAGGTTTCCCTCATTGATATTTACTTGGTGAAACTTCTCCTCTAGCACCTTGATCCTTGCTTCTTTCTCCATGTTTTGTTGGTGTAATTTTCATACATTATCTTTTGTGGCATTCATGAAAGGCGAGCTAGCGGAGGCTATGGGAACCAGATCTTCACTAAAATTTCCTATTATGGGGGGTTTTGTGAGAAATGATATTGGATCCCCCCTATTCACTGGCACTTTCTTCACTTCCTCTTACACAATCCTTCCTGACACTTTTTCATACATGAATTTATTTATGTTGGGTACTTCAATTGGTCTAAATGGAGTACGAAATCCCAAAATAGGCTCGTTGAATTATGTGTGTCCACTAGCACCTGTTGTTGATATCTCTGGGATATCGATGTCCATCAGTTGAGAATCATAATTTCTTATTTCACCATCCTTATTTTTTCATTCTTCTTCATATTCTTTTTTGACATCTTCCTTATCTACCTTTTCTACTACCTTTGTCATTGTTGTTGCATATATTGTCTCCTTTTTGGTTGTTTCTTTTTGTTCAACTTCCTTCTTGGAAACTTCCTTTTATTTTTCTTCTACTATGGATGTTGTTGCATCATCTTTCGATTTAGCTTTATCTTCTTTGTAAATCTTCCTCTTATTTTTAGAAATGCCATTCTTTTTCTTATCAACCTTTTCTTTTTTCCTTATCTTCTTATTTGATCTCAATTCTTCTTGATCAGTATATCATGAATGCATAGATGTGGTTGCAGAAAATCCTTTTTCTACTGCCTCTTCTCTTTCTCTTTCTTCATATGAAATCCTCCCTATGGGCTTTCCTCATCTCTTGAACAAGACTTTGTCACAAGTCCTTGCATTACAATGTATCTCTTCTTCTTCCTAGACCTTTGATGTGTACTCCCAAGGAATTCCTAGATTGTTGAAATTATATTTCACGAACTTCTTTAGGTCATGCCTCCTAAACCTCTCTTCTCTGAAGTGGTATGATAGTAGTACATCCAATTTTTCCTAGGCCTGTTTTGTGTTTGTGAAGAAGTAGGCACCAATGTATAGTGGGAGAAGTGGCCATATAACTTTCTTATCTCTATAAATCATTCCCCCAACTCCATTGATCACCATTTGATAAGCCACTACCTAGGGTACTAGTCTGTCTAGTACAAACCGAGGAAGAAGATGGGGAGGTTTCATAGAATTTCCATGTTTTTCTTCACTTCTCTAGATTTTCAAAAATATCTCTTTTTTTTTTTAATTTGGACACTGGGATCAAAATTTATGGCTTTCAGAAGATAGGGACTCATCAACCATTACTCTATTATTCATATGAATTATTAGCCCTTGATTTGTAAATATTCCCTATTTATCCCACGTGCATTGTGGGAAGTGTGGAAACTATGTAAATTGAAATGGAAAGTATGGAAATGACTAATATAGAAAGTATGGAAATGTGGGAGAAAATTGAAAATATATTGGGCATATGAACTTTGTTTTTTATTCTGTAAAATGTCGAATGAATATGACCTTATTTTTGGCATCCTTTTCTTTTCTTCTATCTTTATTTTTAAAAAGAGAATTCTTCCTCATCTTCCTTGCATGAAGAAGAAATGAAACACTGGAACTAATTCTGAATTCTTAAGAACTTGTTGGGTCTTCATGATCAATAGGCGAAGGTTATCTTAAAATTTCCAAGTTTAAAACAATTTGTGGTCTCCATATGAAATAGACATAGGTTCAAGTACCCCAATCACCTAGGTTATGGGTGTCAGGAAAACACATTGACATGCATGTAGATCATGCAAAATTCAATTTGTTGAGTCACATGGATGATAAAAAATCCACTTTGTATAGTCTTTTTTCCTACTGAAGATGGTGTATTAATTCCATGAAGATGCACCTTAGTGTATTGAATTGATAACCCTTCCGGTGACACTTGTATAGCTCTGTGAGAAATTTTTAGGTGATAACACTATAGGCAGAGGTGATCCCTTCATAAGGGACTTGAAAAAATTATTGGTAGGTTGGGATTTTGTCACATTAGGTGTGGAGGGATATTCAGGAGAAATTATCATCGCTTGGTATTCGATCATTTCTTTAATAATATATTTGGTTTTGTTTGGAGGCCTTTTTACAAAGGTTTGGTGCACGAGTCTCAATTTTACTTTGACTTTACTGAATTTCTATGGCCACTATGACAATAAATAAATTTTTTGTTTGAAGTTATTCTTAGAACAATGGGTAATGGATGAAAATATAATTATTGGTGGAGACCTAATGCTTACACTCAAAGGAAAGGAGGTTTGGGGTTCGACTTCTCAACATGATAGGTTGGATGATTTTTTTTTGGATCTCTTCGAGAGACTCAAATGGGTAAACATAGAGACACTGGAATTAAGGACCAATTGGAAACACAATAGAGCCTATATGGTTGGGGTTACCAAGTTATTGGATATATTTATAGTACATCATGATTTACTAGAAAAGTTGACAAGTTTAAGGTCTTGGGTGGACACCTTGAGGTTCTCATATCACTTTCTAGTTTACCTGGAACTAGGTATTGAAGACAAAAAATTAAGGCTCCATTTAAGTGAAATACTTGTTGGTCAAAATAAGGTTAATTATAGGATATAGCGGAGTATTCTTGGAAACACATTTACATGCATTCATAGGATTCAAATTGCATACATTTTACAGACTCATTAAGGTTGGTAAAAGAAAAAGTGGTGCCCTAGGAAGAAGAAAGGTTCAATACTATACGGGGGAATATAAAGATAGTGGAATAGAGTCTAGAGATATTATATAAATAACACCCTTTTGGTTTGTTCGATTAAGAGGTTTTATGGAAAACTAGGGACCTTGAGTTTTAGAAAAAAAAAAATCTCCTTTTGGACAAGGACAAGGATTTGTGCATTAAAAAAAAACCGCATGGATGGATTTAGGAAACTATAACACTAGTTGTTTCCACAAATTTTCAAGCTTTAGGAAGTTCCAAAACATTATATGGGAACTAAAGGACCAATATGAGAACAAAGTTAGAGAATTCAAGGGATTAACATCTCTAGGTGTTCACCACTTCTAAGACATATTCAAGGAACCTGAGAGGGACAATATTGGTGAAATGTTTAAGGTGATCTCTTTTTCCCCTAGAATGATTAAGGAAGATTAAAATGAGGAAATTTTTAGGGAAGTTAAAATGGATTAGTTGTAGAGTTAATATAGTCCTTTCATAAGGACATGAGTCCTAGTATTGATGGGTGGCCTCTTGAATTCTATTTGGATTTATTCGAGGTGTTGGGAGAGGACCTTATAAAAGTCATGGAAGATATTTTGTTGATAGGTAAGGTCCTCGTAATTCTTAGTTCCACCTTCATTACCTTAATACAAAAATTATATTTCCCAAAAACCTTCAATGTCTATAATCCAATATCCCTTTGCTACTATGTGTTTAGGATCATGTCTAAAGTTATTGTGATGTGGTTAAAACTAGTCCTCTCCAATTTTATCTCTATAGATAATTTTTTCTTTCTAGAAGGGATATTGATACATGAGGTTATTGGATTAGCCCAAGAGGGACTCCATTCTATTAAGAATTCACACTCTCTAGTTGTGGTCCTCAAACTTGACCAGTAAAAAGCATATGATAGGGTATCATGGTTGTATTTAAGACTCCTCATTCTCCATTTAGGTTTCCCTCTTCCTCTGGTTAAGTGGATCAGGGGCTACATGGCCTCAACCTCCTTCTCAGTTCTAATAAATGGCTTGGCATCCTCCTTTAAAGATAATCAAGGTCTTAGATAAGGCTTTTGATTGTCTACATACCTTTTTCCACTGGTAGTATATGGGTTGATCCGATCATTGCATGAGGTGATGAGAAGAGAAGAAGAATGTTACAAGGTATTCAGGTAGGAAGAGGCGTTTCCATAATGAATTTATTGTTTGTTGAAGATGTGTTGTTGTTTGGTTTTTGGAAATTTGGTGGAAGGTTAATATATTAAATACCTCCTAGATCCATTATGCTCCATAATTGGGATGGTGATAAACCATGCCAAATCGACACTATTTTACTTTGGATTGGAGGACCACTTATCTTCTAGAATGGATAGAATTTTCAATTTACAATATTTAGGGTTTGATGATGGATTAAAATACCTAGGTTTCAATTTAAAACCTAACAATTACAGAAAGGAGGATTGGAGGTGGATTTTGTTTATAGTGGAACACAATATTTCTTTTGGTGCAACCAATGGATTTCAATATGTGAGATACTTGTATTGATCAAATCTATCCTTGAATCAATAATCATATTCTAGCATATACTTTCCCATATTCCAAAAGTAAGCTTGTAAATAATTAGGATTTTTTTTTTCAATTACCTATGGAAGGGATCGAGTGAATTAAAATTTGTTCATGTTTCCAAAAGGAAGGTAATAACTAACCCCCCAAAAGAGAAGGCCCTTAAATACATCAAACTTTTTGGGTGGTCCGTAGCTTCGAATTCATTGTGGAAGGTGCTCTCTAGAGACTACCTATGGAGAAGAATCATTATTTAGAATTTTATGGCCCCAAATTCCTTGATGGCATAGATTATAACTAAATGTAAGAGTATACAAAATGTCTCTAGTCACTGGAAAACACTAACACAAGAATTTCTAGTGATAGGTCAACACTTGTCTTGGTTGGTGGGGAATGGTTCATAGGTTAGGGTCAGTTATAATTCCATTAATGGTTGTGGGAGAAATATTTTCCTTCTAGAAACACTTATTACCCATCTATAAGAACTGGGGTTGTTTACTCTTAACAATTTTGAGAAACATCAAGAAATAACACTTTGGGCTCAAGGATGGAGCTCATATCAATATTTGAGGTTGGAAGGTGAGTCAGGGTGCAATTGGGAGGTTTTCTTTTATGAAATTAAGAAATCACACATTCGATTGAAGGATGCACTAGATGAACTCAAATGGAATAAAAATTCGGTTAGGGGTGATTATATAGTAAATATTGGGTATCAGTCATTATTACAACAAGATGGGGTCAAAGGGGACCAGTGGTGGAAAAATTTGTGGAAGGTAAGGTTTCCTATTAGGTGTACCCTCTTTATGTGGTTCGTGTTTTGCAATAGAGTTATGATGTGGGAGCTTATCCAAAGGAGACACTTCCAGGGCCCTGTATGGTGTCCTCTATGTATTATGAACAATGAGACCATCTCCCACCTTTTCATGGATTGTTCCTTCTTGGTGTAGGTATGGAGTGATATTGATGGCCATCTAGGCCTCACTAATCCATGGAAGAAGGGGTCTTTGGATGAAAATTTCAAATAGTGGTTTACACGAAGAGAGATAAAGGCTTATAGGGTGCTACCTTATCTGGTGGTATGGGGGATTTGGGTATCCTGGAATGCCAAAATTTCAAAATATCGACTTACTTGTCCTTTTTAGTTCACAACCCTGGTATTATCCTTATATTCTTCTTTTCAACCTTCTATAATTTCAAAAGGACCATGAACTATTGGCAATTTCAGAATAGATAATAACTCTCCATGATTTGTTTTTTATGGAGCCTACCAAGCCTCGGGCTAGGCCACACTTGTTGGATGGGATTTTTCATTTACCTTACTAATTTTCACTACTTATATGTCAAGAAAAATGTAGGGATTAGAACAAAAAACAACAGTGACTTTAAGTCTCTCTATTATCTCTTAAAATTGGCTCTAAACAAATTTCTTCTAACTCTACAGGTATATGGAAACTCAACCCTTGTGATAAGATCGATGAAGGACCAAACTTAGATACACAACACATGATTACTTGCTTTGTCTCT
>ML778029.1:1893048-1908026 GCA_009831015.1 Picea engelmannii
TAAGGAATAAGGCCCCCGCCTTATTGCGCGCCCCTTAGAATCACGTGAGCGACTGTCGCAGTCTGCCCTCACGGCATCGTGGATCCCCTTGAACTAGGTAATCGTTAACCTACAGTTTGAATCGTGAGCGACTGTCGCAGTCTTCCCTCACGACATCATGGGTCCTCTCGAACTAGGTAGTCGTTAACCTACAGTTCGAGCCACGGCGGGAGTGCTAATAGGCTGTGGCAGGGCTGCTGACACACCTCTCCCTAAATCTCTCTGGAACTCATGTGTGGCCCCTTTAATCCATATGTGAGTCTGGTCGGCAAGCTATCGTCAGCCTGCATCATCAACCATCATGTCAGATCATGTCAACAACATATCATGAAATCAATAGCATATCATCAAAACCACACAATATCACTATAAATGAAAACAACTCAAATAGCCCACTCCCTGACTCAATCCGGAGTCCAAGGGAGTTCCACCGATGCCTCTGCATCCTCAAGGTCCGAAACCCTGTACACTCAATGAAACTGAGTCAATAGCACCTGTATATAACAATAGTAAAACATCCTGTCATCAATCATGACGCATCATCATCAAGGTCAAGTGGTTCATCATCATAAAAGCCAGATCACTTGCGAGCAAGTGTCCTCAAAGAATAAGTTTTGTCAGTGCGCCAGAGCGGGATGTTACAAGTGAACTTTGATTATGACACACTTGGTAATTTCATTTTCTCACTAAAATTATGTGATTAACCAATTTCAAATCACACCTCTCGAGTTGGTAGGATTTTACATCACACAAAAGATCAATTACAAAGAAGGTGAAATTATATAATAACATCCAACCTTCTCTCCAAGTCATCTTTTGTATCCTATTTGAGTGTACTGTAATCTTCATTTGTATTTTGTCAATTAGTTTATCATTAAAACCTTTTCTTTTCATTCAATACAATGCCTTGATGAGGCCCACTTGGTTTCACCAAGCGATATTTTTATTAGTCCCTTCCGAAGGCTAGGACCATAGAATTTGATTCATCGATGACCATAAAGTAGTTAGGCTTTAATTACAAATATTTCCCCATTGTCCAATCTTGTACATAGGCCAAATGGAATAACTATTTTTTTATAATATTTAAATTTCTTTTATAAAACATACCATTGGCTAACAACTTTGAAGTCTTATGACACAATCCAATTAGATAACCTAATTTTTAAGTTTGGGTAACAAGTTCAAATGCAATTTTATGCATTCATTATTAGATAACCTAAGTTTTAAGTTTATTACATTCTGTCAGATAACCGCTTGGCTTCCCAATTGCAATCACTATAATAATTGTCGTGTACATAAAAATTTGAAAACTTTGACTAAAGAAACTACATAACAATCTGCAAAACAATTTGGATCCTTGGTGTCTATATGAGAAAGAGGAGAAGGAAACTAATATGAGGAAGAGGAAAATGAACTTTGTTGGATTTCCCAATTTCATTATCCTCAATGTATTGAAGAATGCAAAATTTGTATTGTAGTTTCCATTTGTATAAATTTGGGAGATATTTACTAAGCACATTGGCATTATTTTTCCAGGACACTATTACTGGATTCTAAAGTTATTGACACATTTCTAATGGAAATATTTTCTCTAGATAGGTCATTTTTTATTGTATTCAAGTTATGGAATGAAAGTGTTGGATTACTGAGAGGGGGGGTGAATCAGTAATAGAGAAATTTAATCCCTTTTCAACATAAAATGCAAGCGTTATATCAATGTAGAATTATCATCAAATAGTTGTAGATTAAATAAACAATGAACAAATGAGAAATCATACACATACACAGTATACCAGTGTTTTACGTGGAAACCCAAAGCGGGAGAAAACCACATAATGTTTTTTCTTATATGTCTTTAAGAATTATATTCATTGGAAGCACCAACTTCCTTTGTTTTCCAGCTGCAACTGGAAGGAGGTTCCAACCCCCTAGTTTCTTAGGCTAAAACCTGAGGGAAGCTCCAACTCCCCAATTCTCTGGCTACAACCAAAAGGAGTCTACAACCCCATATGTTCTCCTGCTACAATTGGAAGGTGGCTACAACCACATGTCCTTGCCCCGTCTAACTACTCTGACATAGAAGTAGAATTATGGAACCACTGTCACACTATCACTGTGAGATATATTGTTGTAAACCTGTACCAATCAACCTATAATCAAGTTGTACCATAAACAAGTGCATCAACCATGCACCAACCTGTACAAAAAAACTTGTAATCAGCATGTACCATAAACAAGTGCATCAACCATGCACCAACCTATACCTCAACCTATAATCAACCTATACCATAAACAAGTGCATCAACCATGCACCAACTTGTACCTCAACCTATACCATCAATGAGTGCATCAACCATGCACCAAATATGTACCAATCATGCATGAAATACACATAAAATATGACTCATCAATATGTACCAACATCATCAACTATACATCTCATGTATGTGCCAACGCATCAACTACTTGTCTCAACCATGTACCCAACATGTACCTCAACCAAAATCCCTCATCAATTTCATCATCCAAATCTAATTTGTAACTCTATAACAGAGCTGGTGTATATGATCACATACATGCAAACCCTCCTTAATTTCAGAAAAAGAGACTAGTATTTACATAAGACTTTACTTTAGTCTCAGATGACTAATTTTGGATTAGTCAAAAACCCTAAATTGCAATAATCATAACTATGTACTTGTAATGAATAAATATGTGAAAATGGCACACAATGTTATTTATTTTAGTTTATGCAATTCCTCCATATTTCTCTACTTGGAACCTCTCAGAAAAATAGTTATAGCAAAAATGGCATACCTTGTTGAATTATGTCTTACTCTAGGGATCAAAATTGTAGAGAATTTCCCGCATGGAATATTTGTTGTATAGATATGAAAATGGTATGAAAGATACTATGAAATTTACTCTAACCAATACTTTTGGTCTTACTAAATTTGGATCTGTTATGAAAAAGTTGTGACGTTTTTACCTGAAACACTTGTTTTAGACTAGTTTCAGGACTAGCCACAAACCCTATTTTCCATAGAGTGTAACTCCAAAAATAAAACGACCCACAAGATGAAATTTGTATCACAGATACTTGGATATGTTTTATCAACAGCCTCCCAATTTCACGTTTTGGATCATTCTATAAAAAAAATTATTGCAAAAAATGGTGAGATGACATGAAAATAACATACCTTAGAAAGCATCATCAAAAGAATTTATCCTCCCTTGAATTTCGGCCTTCTTTACTTAACCATCGCTCTAAAATCCGTCTTATATATATCCTTTGGTTACCTCAGTCACTTATATATATTCAATATGCTCAAGTGTGTTTAAAATGAGAGAGTCTTGCCTCTTATTTATACTTTCATGTAGCTTCCTCAAGGGGTTACCTTTTAACCATCTTAACCCACTTTCCTTATTTTAGGGTTAACCTACTTCTAACCACTTGTCCACTTAGTAATTTCTCCATTAAATTTATTATTTAAATAATTTATTTTGTATCCACTTTGACTTATAGTACACTCATCACTTCACTTTCCCTTAAGGGGTTACCTTCTAACCATCTTAAACCACTTTCCTTATTTTAGAACTAACCCACTTCTAACCACTTGTTCACTTAGTAATTTCTCCATTAAATTTGTTATTTAAATAATTTCTTTTGTATTCATTTTGACTTATAGTACACTCATCAATTAACTTTATTATTTACCTTCTAAAATATTTTAAACCACTTTGACTACTTTGACCTTTTGGGGCTTCTAGATGACCCATGAGGGTTCTCCAACTTCACATGGCGATAAATATCTAACCGCGAGGAGTTATGTGACGTTACACATACCACTGGAAATGGCATGACATGTACTATCCATCTAGAATATTCTTACCAAGAAAAATATCAACAATCATACCATTATCGATCAAACAAACTTAGGTCCATTACCCAAACCTTTGTGCTACCAGACTTTCTTCAAGGGTTGACATCAATGAAAACCAACCCAAATAATCAACAATATCCCCCTTTAGCATTGATGGAAACACTTTGATGCAATACTGAAGTCATATCACTCATGTTCCCCCTATGACCATCGCTCCCCCTGGAACCATGCATATGTTCTCTTTATCCAAGCATTTACCTTTGTATCTGATAAATCTCTCCCCCTTTGTCATCAATGGAAAAGGTATCTTTCCATCTGAGGTTGATCCCCCTAACTGAACTGTCCTTGGGGATACTCCCCCTAACTGAAATCTTCTGGAAATTGATATTCCAACCTAGACTGTCCTCTTTATGGTGCTTCCTCAATTAAATCTAAGACATATAAGATAAGCATTCAAAAGAATTCATTTTGGAGTAGAAATTACTCCGAGTCTCTAGCGTATATACTCAACGGCTTCCTGTGGAATCGTTTTTGTAAATATGTATGCCACTTGTTATTTTTTGCCCACATATTCAGCTTTGATGTTCTTCTCTGTAACCTATTCCTGTAGAAAGTGATACTTGATTGGAATGTGCTTCATCTTGGAGTGCATCATCGGGTTCTTTGAGATACTAATGGAACTTGTATTATCAAAATAGATTGGAATGGGATCATCATACTCAACCTGTATATATGTCATATTTTGTTTCATCCATAGAAAATGTGTACAACATCATGTTGTTGCAATATACTCTGCCTTGGTTGTAGATAAGGATACATATGATCGTTTCTTTCTTAACCATGATACTAAAAAATCACCCAAGTAGAACGTTGCTCCACTAGTGATTCATCAATCATCAATGCAACCTGCCCAATATGAATCTCTGTAGGCAATAAGTGATAGATCCTTTCTTTTTATATATCATAATCCAAATTCTTTTGTTCCTTTGAAATATCTAAAAATCCTCTTTACTGCTAATACATGTGATTCCTTTTGTTCTTCTTGAAATCGTGCCACATGTCCAACTGCCTACATTACATCTTGTCTGGATGTTGTCACATATAGTAAGCTACCAATCATTGACCGGTATTTCCTCTAGTCTATAGACTTTGAATCATCATCTTTTCTCAACTTGTAACTGGTTTGCATAGGAGTGGTAACTAGTTTGCAATATTCCATTCCGAACCTCTTTAGCATTTCTATGATATACTTAGTTTGAGAAATAAAAATTCCTTGGTTGCTTTGACATATATGAAGACCCAAAAAGAAGGATAGTTCTCCAAGTAATGACATTTCGAATTCATTCTTGATGCAAAGGTTGTGCTTCCTTTCCATAGTTTGTAAGGAGTTTTGTCATTGTTTTTTCTGAGCATTACTCTGTTTTGAATGTCAATTGTTGTATGCACTGCATGTGTCCAAAAAATATCTGTCAATTTGGAATCCATTATCATTGTTCAAGCAATTTCCTAGGTAATTATCATCCATTATGATAATGTTCCTTTGTCTCTGAACCACTCTCTGAATCCATTCTCTCGTCCACTGTCATATATTTGTCCAAAATTTCTAACTGTTCTTATGAATCCATCTCTGTCCATACTGTCCAAGGCTATACTTGCATAGCTATCCATAATGTTGACCCATTTATCACTATACTATCATGAAGTCTTTATTAATCTATCAAACTATAATTGTGCTAACTGACTGCTCTGGATATGTCTTCTCAAACTTTGCAAGCTTCTCGAAGGATGGTTCTTTGGTTTATCAAAGCTATCGCATAGACTCCCCCTGCCTAATATTCATATTACATGGGAGTCTCTAAGCCAAATGGCTCAGAACAATTCCTTCTCTGATGTGTATTCATCATCATCTTCATTGGTAGATTCATCATCTCTCTCAGCTATGACTTCTTTCTTTCTGTATGTGGATTCATCTTTCACTACAATTCCTAAAAGTACAATCTCTTTAACATGTTCCTTATTTACCTGTCCTTCATTTCTTTCAGTTATTTTCCAAACCTTTCTGTATCTGACATCTTTCTTTTTCTCTGTAGAATTTTCTTCATCTCATTTTATTTCTAATCTTGCGATCCCTGGTACTTGGTCTTTGTTCACCTGTTCATCCTATTTTCTTATCCATACTTTCTTATATCTGATATCAGTTTTCTATTTCATGGAAGTATCGATCATGCTTCTATAATCACTAGCTATGTGTCCATAGTTATGACATTTGTAACATTTAATGTTACGTGGGGCCACATAGGCACTTCTTGCTTGACAATTTATTTTATAATCCCTGCAATCCGCAACCTTATGTCCAAAATTAATACAATAAAAATAATGACCATAAAAGAAATTTGCATACCTAGGAGTGAATGATATTCTTTGTGGTGTAGTCCTTCTTAATTTCTTCCTTGAATGATAATGATCATGATTGAATCTTTTTTGTGGATTGAACATGGATGATCTTCTTGAATATGTATACTCAATAGTTTTCTTAGATTCTGGTTGACCATGATTCTTTCCTTTGAATACTTCTGCATAACTCTTTGTATTTTCCTCATTCTTATTTTCTAGCAACCTAGAGTGATTCTCTTCATTCTCTATAACTGATGTGGATGTTTTTGTCTCTTCAACGTTCTTGTTGAACTTGACAATTTTACTTCTTAATGTGACAACTTCTTCTTCAAGCTTCTCAACCTCTTCTTCTTTCTTCATTATTTGAGACTTCATGACTTCTTTTGTTCTTTTCGCTTCTCCAAGATGGATTTTTAATGTGATTATTTATTCTTCAAGTCCTTTCTCTTCTTTACCAACATCTGCCTCAAGCTAGTTTAGATCCTTAGTTCTTTCCTTAAGATGATTTGTCAATATCTTCTCTCTCATTTATGCTTCTTCCATCTGTGCTTCTATGTTGGCTTTCAAATACTTATTTTGATATTCAATATTTTCTTTGATCTTCCCAGCTTCTTCTAGCTGAGTTCTTAAGTTTTTGATGACCTATTGGGCTTCTTCAAAAATGTGAACACTTTCCTTTTGTTTCATCAGTTATTTTTGGAGTGACTTATTTTCTTCTCTTAGTTCATCTAAAGCACTAGTCAATTCTGCTTCATAATTGTCTTCCTTTTCAATTAGTTTTTTTGTCTCATTTCCTTCATGGCATTCTATTTCAATATGTCCATCTTTTTCAAAATTAGAGAAAAACAACATACCTATGGTGATTATGTACTCTTCATCTATTGAATCTGTTTGACATGGTGAACACAATTCTTCTTGATTTATATCTGCATCTTCTTTGGCATTTTCTGAATCTACGATGGGTGAATAATATATGTCATGTAATGTTTCCCAAAGTTCTTTGGCTAATGAGAATTTACCAACCTTTTCTCTTATTGGATTAGGTAATCCTTCCTAGATGAAATCCATTGCTATTTTTTTATTCTTCTTCAATTCCTTCTTGGCTGTAGTCTTTGCCCTTATTGAAATATCATATCCTGTAACAATGGATAGCCAAATATAATTCCCATGTCCTTGTAAAAATGCGTTGGTCCTTCTACTCCACATCTCATACTTTAAACCTTTCTGACCATTAAACAATGGTACTCCATTCTCAGAATAATCCATGATCTTCTTTCATTGGTGAAACTGTTTCTTGAAGGAACCTGCTCTGAAACCAATTGTTGGATTATTGAGAGGGGAGGTAAATAAGTAATAGAGAAATTTAAACCTTTTTCACCATAAAATGTTAGTGTTATATCAATGTAGCATTATCATCCAATAGTTGCAAAGTAAATAAACAATGAACAAATGAGCAATCATACACATACACTATACACCAGTGTTTTACGTGGAAACCCAAAGTGGGAGAAAAACACAAAATGCTTTTTCTTATATGTCTTTAATAATTACACTCATTGGAAGCACCAAATTCCTTTGTTTTCCAACTGCAACTGGAAGGAGGCTCTAACCCCCTAGTTTCTCAGGATACAACCCGAGGGAAGCTCATACTCCCCAATTATCTGGCTACAACTAGAAGGAGGATACAACCCCCTATGTTCTCCTTCTACAACCAGAAGGTGGCTACAAACAATTGTCCTTGCCCCATCCAACTGCCTTGACGTAAACATAGAATTATGGAACCACTGTCACACTATCACTATGAGATATATTGTTGTAAACTTGTACCAATCTACTTGTAATCAACCTGTACCATAAAAAAGTGCATCAACCATGCACCAACCTGTACAAAACAACCTCTAATCAGCCTATACCATAAAAAATTTCATCAACCGTGCACCAACCTGTACCTCAACCTGTAATCAGCCTATACCATAAACTAGTGCATCAACCATGCACCAACCTGTACCTCATCATGTACCATCAACGAGTGCATCAACCATGAAAAAAATATGTACCAATCATGCATCAAATACAAATAAACTATGACTCATCAAGATGTACCAACATCATCAACTAAACACCTCATGTATGTTCCAACTCATCAACTACTTGTCTCAACCATGTACCCAACATGTACCTCAACCAAAATATCTCATCAATTTCATCATCCAAATCTGATTTGTAACTTTGTAATAGACCCGGTGTATATGATCACATACCCATAAACCTTCCTTAACTTTAACAACAAGAGACTAGCATTTTCATCAAACTTTACTTTAGTCTCACATGACTAATTTTGGATTAGTCAAAAACCCTAACTTGAAATAATAATAATTATGTACTTGTAATGAATAAAGATCTAAAAATGGTACACAATGTTCTTTAATGTCTTTAATGAAATTCCTCCATATTTCATTACTTGGAACCTTTCAGAAAAGGAGTTATAGAAACAATGGCATACCTTGTTGAATTTTGGATTACTTTAGAGATCGAAGTTGTAGAGAATTCCCTGCACATAATATTTTTTGTGTAGATCTGAAAATGGTAAAAAACATACTACAAACTGTACTCTAACCAATAATTTTGGTATTACTGAATTTGGACCTGTTATGATGAAGTTATGATGTTTTTACCCAAAATAGTTTTTTTAGACTAGTTTCAAGACTAGCCACAAACCCTATTTTCCACAGAGTGTAACTCCAAAAATACAACGAACCACAAGCTTAAATTTGTATCATAGATACTTGGATATGTTTTCTCAACGACCTCCCAATTTCACGGTCTGAAACATCATAGAAAAAAAATTATTGCAAAAATGGTGAGATGACCTAAAAATAACATACCTTAGAGCATCATCAAAAGAATCTATCCTCCCTTGAATTTCAGACTTCTTTACTTCAAATCCCCTTTGAAATTCATCTTAGATATCCTTTGGTTACCTAAGTCACTTGTAGATATTCAATATTCTCAAGTTTGTTTAAAATGAGAGAGCCTTGCCTCTTATTTATACTTTCATGTAGCTTCCTCAATGGTTTACCTTTTAACCATCTTAACCCACTTTCCTTATTTTAGGGTTAACCCACTTCTACCCACTTGTCCTCTTAGTAATTTATCCATTAACTTTATTATTTAAACAATTTATTTTGTATCCAATTTGAATTATAGTACACTCATCACTTCACTTACCTCAAGGGGTTACCTTCTAACCATCTTAAACCACATTCCTTATTTTAGGGCTAACCCACTTCTAACCACTTGTCCACTTTGTAATTTCTCCATTAAATTTATTATTTAAACAATTTATTTTGTATTCACTTAGACTTATAGTACACTCATCACTTCACTTTATTATTTACCTTCTAAAATCTCTTAAACCACTTTGACTACTTTGACCTTTTGGTGCTTCTAAATGACTCATGAGGGTTCTCCAACTTCACATGGCCATAACTCTCTAACCGTGAAGAGTTATGTGGTGTTCCACATACCAATGGAAATAGCATGACATGTACTATCCATATAGAATATTCTTACCTTCAAATATATCAACACTCATACCATTATCTATCAAACAAACTTGGGTCCATTACCCAAACCTTTGTGTTACTAGAATTTGCTAGTAGACTTTCTTCAAGGGTTGAAATCAATGACAACCAACCCAAATAATCAACATAAAGTGTCCACGGATAGGCACGAAGTTTCCTCTATTACCTTTGTATAACAAACAACAATGAGAATATTCATTTTGTACATGCTCATTTTATTCTTGAAGTTATATAGATTCGAGGTTTATAAATGGGTATGCAAGTCTAGTTTTGGCTTTCATTCCACCTTTTAAACATGAAAGGAAATAATTTCATGCTATGCTTGCACTCTTATGCCATTTCAAATAAAAAATTCAAACTTTCTTCATTTAATGAAGAACTTACTTTATAACTATGCACCCACATAATAAGGGTTGCAAGGAGTTCTGATTAATAGTTCTGATCTTATTTAGACCTAAATACAACTATGCATACAATGAAAAAGATATATATATATATATATATATATATATATATATATATATATATATATATATATATATATATATATATATATATATATATATATATATATATATATNTAGCTCAAGTGGTCATGAGCCATATGTGGGTCCTCTCCGGCGGGGAGGTCACAGGTTCGACTCACTTGATCCCCTTGGGATTAGGCTCTGTAATCAGAGATGGTCGTTTACTACGCGTACCATCCAGATTCTATGGGGAAGTGCATCCGGGTTTCCCGCGACCTGTTACTAGGAATAATAATAATAATAATTTTAAGGTCATGACCAAGACAAACACCAAATTGGTGTATGAGACCCCCTTCTTTGTGGGACAAGGGACCCCCTCGATGAAATGATTTGAGTGCTAAAGTATACAAAGGTATACATACCCTACCCCCTGTCGATTTGAACTTGTGAACTCTTAGGAGGGTATATATATATATATTTCTTATTTCAATGTGTCATAATTATATGTAGATAAGTTCTTTTCAAATGTACAGACCTGATGATCATGTTTAAAAAAAATTATTATTTGGTTGAGAAAATATCTAAATAATCTCCATGTTTATGGAATTCGCTTCCTATACAAAATATATATAATTAGTTGGCATAACTCAATGCTTCACAACAAAAATAAAAATTGGAGATATCTTCTCAATAATTGAATATGGACCAAAAAATTAAATTGACTTTACTTTTACAAGAATTGACAATCTTAACAATATATTTCACCTACAACATAGTGTTGACACTTACACCAATAATTCTGACAAAAATATTTAGCATGAACATCACCACTATAGTGGCACTTGTTATATCATGTAAAAGAGAGCATCCATATCTCATAAATAAGGACTTCTATAGTAGCCAATTTCATTTTATTATTACCTCTTAACTAAAAATGATTGTAAAATATTCGATTAAAATTTTATTAGTCAAAATTAAATTCAAATTTTTTATAATAAAAATTAGTCAAAATCAAGTTCACTTTTCTATTATCACGATCACGATAATGTTACCATGTCCAAGTGGTGTTAAAACATTATTTACTAAAAATTAATTTATTATCTTAAAAAATACCCACTCATTGCTTTAAAAATACTTTTTTTAAGTGATCAAAGTTTAATACAGATAGATATTTAATGAGGTTTGCACTACCCTACAAAACATTTCTTTATATATATTTAAGAATACTAATATAACTAGTAATAGTAATACATGATAAAGCAATATGTAACTAAGAGGTAAGTGATGTTTCAAAATTAATCTAATTTTAAAAATGAGGAAAGGAAATTAGTTTTTCAAAATAAAAGGAAGATTGGTATTTTTTTAACAATGGGTAAAAATACCCCTCGTTTTGGTGTTAGGGAAGAGATCAAGGGGGAAACCGCTTCCTAATGAGACAATCCAACTGTCCCCCCCACAAATCCCTTCAGACCATTTAACACTCCCCCCTCTTAATTTTAAGACATGCCTCCTTTCATAACCATGGTTTCCCACTCAACAATGTCCTTTCTTCCATCCTTATGTCATGTGATGATTATGTAAGACACCCAACCCCCTAAGTATATTTTAGGGGAAGGGGTATTGAAATTTCACTTTTCCCCAACCATGTTGAAGTCTCTTCTCAAGGGAACCATCATATTCTCCTTATCAAGATATTTCCAACAACTATAATCATGCCCAAAAATGAGCTTTGGATCAAAAGTTACAACCTCTTGAAGTTCCATGGCTTTCAATTTCCATTGTTACTTCAATGCCACATGGATTCTTGACACCCATGCCATCCAAAGTCACTCTGACATGGAATCTACCACCAGGTGCATTAATTCCATGGTCCAATCCCTTGGCCCTTCTTCATCGCCGTTGAGGTTTTATATTCCCCATAAATTTCTCCCACTAACAAGTTCCAACAACGATACTTCAATGGGATCCTCTCCCAAAACTGATAGTTCTCGGCCTTTGACATCCAATGGCTCAGATCACGTCATCATCAAGGTTTTTTTTCCCATACATCTCTCCCACTAAAAATTTCCGATGATGATATTACAATGGGTTCCTCTCTCAAATCCAATGACTCTTGGCCCTTTTCATCCAATGGATCCAATCATGTTGGTGCCTCGATCTTACATGACGGATAATGCCCATCCATTTAGACTCTTCTTATGCAACCATGTGGGATCTACGATATATAAACAACTGAGATTTAATATTTCTTACTCATCAATCAATGAATATCATTAACATTGATAACTCATCATTGTCGGAACTTGCCTGGATTGATTCTCACTTATCATCTCTCTATTGTCCGATGACAATGCATATTGCATCGATGGCTTAGATCTATCCGAGGATATTATTGAAAGATCCATGGTCCTCATTCCATATTGGGTTTCCTCATCGTCGTCGACAACCTTTTTCTAGTCTCTCTCCAAACCGCTATTCACCCTCCAATGACAAATGGTTAGAATCTATCGGAAAGGAGATGTAACAATATATATTGTGATCGAATACCTAAGGGCTCCCTGCCCCTTCAATACCACTCTCATCCCATTGACCAATTACCTGGTGAAACTTGTCAACCTTAGGGACATGTTGGCATGCCACATCATCATGACATCACCACCCCCTTTTCTCTCACTTAATGAGGCCTATGGAAGTCTACGATTGATCAGAATCTGGACCAGGGGTCAAAATTTTGTTCAAAAATCAAAGTTCTTGGAATTGCCTCAAATTGAATGGGTGTGTAGCCCTCGTCATCATGAACCCAACGCAACTCATTTGGTTTCAAACAGACGTCGAATGAGTGAGATATCGCGTTATTTTCGAATCATCAAACATGCAAAAAAATTGTGCTCGTTGTACAATCTGTACAGTCCGTATGGATGTTGACGTGGCAGAGGCCGTATGATGACATGGCATGTTCGTACACTGAGGTGGCAGTTGATGACATGACAATCATTGATTGGTAGATGTGGATGAATCCTGTTGTGACACGTGGCATCTTTTTGGTCAAGTGGTTTGGTGCCACGTGGCCCAGTCGGGGGCTGCCACGTGGCACCGTGTTATTGGTTTGGTTGTTTAAAACTTAATAGAGTTCGTGGGGATCAAACCCCGGACCTCCACCATAGATCGAGCGCTTTGGCAATGGCCGCCCAACCAGCGCGCCACACTTTGTTTCTTGTTATATATATGTAATCACATTTATTTAAGTTTGAATACTTTATATTTTGGGGCACGTCCGAGCTGGGGCTTAGCCCCAGCCCTTGGTCGCACTTACATTGTCATATGACCATACAGTTGGATCCATGACCATGAAAAAGGGTGCAGGTTTTAGTTTCAAACAGTTAACACCAATTACGTGCCACTTGGCAAGCTCGCAAGCGTTCATGTTATTGGAGCCCCTTTTTGCGCTAGAACGAAGTCACATGGACCCATATGCCCCACGGCTTGGCAGTTGGGGGATTTAGTTTCGTTAACCATCTTATAGTTTGCACCATTTTTGAAATTGCGCCCAGTGCTAGGTTTTAGCATGATTTTGAGCGTGTGTGCTAGGTTGGACGCACAGAGCTGCATTTTGGCGAACCAGAGACAACAAGCTTGAAGGAAGAAAATGGCAGGAGGCCTATCTTCTTCATTTTTTGGCCAAATGAGGTGCCAAAAAAGCCCAGCTAGGGGTTTTTGGATGTTCTGAATCCATTGGCACTGCTTTCAAATCCATTTGAAGACTTATTTTATAGGTTTTTCACCATTGAATTTTCAGAGAGCTCTAGGGAGCTTGAAGCCCTCATTGATTGAGGTCATGCTCAGATGGGCCCAAGTCTGTTTTCTGTGACTGAATAGTCATTTTTGGCTAATTTTTATGCTTTGAACACATTGGGATATGTTTCAGATCCATTTGAGGACTTTTATAGGTGTTTTTTCCACAAGGAAGATCAGGGAAGCTCCAGGCCACATGTAGAAGAGGTCATGCCCAGATGAGCCATGATCCGTTTTTAGAGTTCTATTAGTCATTTCTGGGGTTTTTATGTATTTTGAACCCAATGGTATAGTTAGTTAATCCATTGGAGTTGAGAATCAACTTGTAAAAGAATCTTTGACAAACTAATCCTAGAGAGCCTAGTCCATTGATGGAGGCTTAAGGAGATGTAGCCCAGAGAGGGGTGTGTTGATTAAGGTTGGTTGTCATTGATGTCAACCCTTGAAGAAAGACCCATAGCACAAGGTTTTGGGTAATGGACCCAATAGTGTTTGATGTAAATATGACTCATTATTGTTTGGTCATGGTTGATAAGAAGTAAATATGGATGAACTCCAAAGTGGTCCCCTTATGGTGAAAGCCCTCACGGGAATACGCTTTGTGGAGTAAGAGAACCCATGCTTAATTATGGAATAATGAGATGAAGGAAAGTGAATTTGTCAGGGAAAATATCCTATATGGATATTTCTTGTCATTTAATTTCTGGTGGTATGTGGAACGTCACATAATTCCTCACGGTTAGAGAGTTATGGCCATGAGAAGTTGGAGACCCCAGGTTTGGGTAATGGACCCAAGTTTGTTTGATGGGTAATGGTAT
>ML778029.1:1919257-1965312 GCA_009831015.1 Picea engelmannii
TCATCTTATGGGTCGTTGTATTTTGGGAGTTACACTCTGTGGAAAATAGGGTTTGTGGCCAGTCCTGAAACTAGTCAAAATCAGGTGTTTCGGGTAAAAACATCATAACTTCTTCATAACAGATCCAAATTTAGTGAGACAAAATGTGTTAGTTAAGGTACCATATTTAGTAGGGTGTGTAACAGTTTCAAATCATTTCATCTAATAGTTTGTTCGGGGAACTCTCTACAAGGTCGCTCTCTAGAATAAGCCAGAATTCAGCAAGGTATGCCATTTTTGCTATAACTCCTTTTTTGAGAGGTTCCAAGTAGTGCCACTTGGAGGAATTGTATTAAACACATTGAATAACATTTTGTATCACTTTTAGATCCTTATACATTACAGGTTCAAAGTTATGATTACTTCAAGTTAGGGTTGTTGACTAATCCAAAACTAGGCATGTGAGACTAAAAACAAGTTTGATGAAAATGCTAGTCTTTTGTTTTAAAAAGTTAAGGAAGGTTTGCAGGAATGTGATCATATGCACCAGGTCTATTACAGAGCTACAAATCAGATTTGGATGATGAAATTGATGAGGGATTTTTGTTGAGGTTGGTGCATGGTTGATGCACTTGTTTAAGGTACATGTTGATTACAGGTTGGTGCATGGTTGATGCACTTGTTTATGGTACAGGTTGATTACAGGTTGGTGCATGGTTGATGCACTTATTTATGGTACAGTTTGATTACAGGTTGAGGTACAGGTTGATGCATGGTTCAGAATCATTGGTACAGGTTTACAACAATATATCTCACAGTGATAGTGTGACAGTGGTTCCATCATTCTACTTCTACTTCAGGGTGACAGGATGGGGCAAGGACAGGTGTTTGTAGCCACCTTCCGATTGTAGCCGGAGGACATTGGGGGTTGTAGCCTCCTTCTGGTTGTAGCCAAAGATTTGGGGAGTTGGAGCTTCCCTCAGGTTGTAGCCTGAGAAACTGGGAGGTTGGAACCTCCTTCCAGTTGCAGCTGGAAAACAAAGGAAGTTGGTGCTTCCAATGAATGTAATTCTTCAAGACATATAAGAAAAAACATTCCATGGTTTTCTCCCGATTTGGGTTTCCACGTAAAACACTGGTGTACTGTGCATGTGTGTGATTGTTTATTTATTGCTACTCATTATTGGATAATAATTCTACATTGATATAACATTTGAAGAAAAAGGATTATAATTACGTTATTACTGATTCACCCCCCCTCTCAGTAATCCAACAAGGTGAACTCCTTTATCATCTTGTTATTGTTGTGAGTTTGATGGTTTATTTGCTGCAAGTTATGTTTGTTGTGTATTTATTTAAAACACATATTTAACCATTTAAAAGAAAATTTCCTCACACATGAACATTGAAAATAAGATGCATAAGCTTGGCACATATTTTATCTTGCATAACTAAGACATTGAACAAGGTCCTGAAAGTTTATTTTAATGAAGTAGAGGGTGCTTGCATAGCATAAAAAGTCAGCCCACTTTTTTTAGATCAACGATGAAGATCAATTCTCCCATATCTTCTGATCAATGACTCTCGTTGGTTTTCAAACCTTCATCATCAACACTTCTCTCATCATTGTTGGAGTTGTTGGAACATCATCCAACTTTTCTATATTCCCACACTCTGATAAAATACAATCAGTTCCAATGGTATAGATCTTTTTCTTTGTATATATGATAGTCAGGATTTAAAGAGACAGACTAAGGGATATTTCACTCAACTGGACTCACTCTCATCTTGTCAAGCAATCAAATATCGATATGTGTCATCTCAAGGAACATGCTAACTTCCATGATGCCAGTCCTAGTTAGAATGATGTCATTTCCCCCTTTTCCACTTAATTGGGGCCTAAGGAAATACACGAAGGATATCATCTCTCACCTCAGTACTGATAGACAAATCTCATTTCACCACCTCCCATCCCTTATCGTCGTCGACACTTTGGAGTCTACACCCCAACTTTGCCAATCCATGAACTCCTGACAATGATTTTCCTAAGATCAAGGGTCTAATTTTCCTGGCCTGTAATCTAATTGTCAAGGTTTAAGAAAAGGTCTAAATAACATCCTTGCTTAACGGGGTCCACTTTAATTCGGTCGACCAATCCCCTAGTGACACTTGTCCTCTCTAGGACATGAAATCTGCCAAGTTGGAAAGCCATATCATTATGTCATCAACATTCTCTTTCCTCACTTGAACATAATGCTATAGTGATCTATGACGGAGAATTAATATCTCCTCTATACCAATCAATGACTCTCATTCCTTCTCATGACCTTTTTCTTCATCGACACTCTCTGTAAATTACTCAACCTCCCCAATATCCTACTCTCGATGATGATGTCACTGGCATCAATAGTATATATCTCTTCAGGGTCACTCTTGAAGGATTTATGGTTGTCGTTTAATCTTAGGGTTCTCTTTGTCATCAAAACTCATCATTCCAACTATTGATCCACTTAAGGACTCATCCACCCGACGAAAATACCTTGCCAACAAAGGAATGAGGTTTAATATCACCCATGATATGATCCATGGTTCTTGTTTTACCCTTATAATTTTCATCATCGTCACTAGACTTTATATAAGTCCCGGCTCTCAATCATTCACAATGATGATTCCCTCCTTTAATTACTTCCAAGTACTTCTAGTCCTGACAAATGGTTCATATCTGATAACCACATCGAGTCGATGGTTTCAATGGTTCTCATTATTTTTTTCACCGTCATCTCCATACAAGCCTTAGCACTCAAATAATCCCAACGATGACGCCCATCAATAAATTGATAGGATTACATTGCTACACCGGTCTAATGGTGGTGATTCCTTCTCAATTAAACATGGGTTCTAAATATGGTTTAACACCCAATTTAAGTACTTAGCCAATTTATGGGATTCTTCAAGATTATAACCAGTCTTTCAATATCCATGGAAATTTCTTGTAAATATATGTACGACATACACATTCTTAGCACAATCATACAATTATATATAAGACCACAATCACAGGAGAAAACCATTTTTACAATTCCTTGATCATTCAATGTAAAATGCAAGGTCTTCCTGCTCAGATACTGTTGCCAGCCAATTCACATTTTTCTACTGTTTTATAAGCTGCCTACACCAATGTTTTGCAAACGTTAATTTTTCGTCGCAATTCTCAAATAAACGACATTTTTATTTTTTGCGACATTTGCGCATTTACCTTCATTTTTTTTTTCACGACTGTAAGCGTGAAAACTTGGTCTTTCGAAGTCACATTAGAATCCTTCTTGTCGATATGCCTATTGTGCTTACATTTTACTTATCATTATGCAGTTGGCAAGACTTTTTGATCTATACTCATTGGACATTCTTGGATTGACTGTGTGACTTTGTCTCATTGAGTTTGTGATGCATTGGCGATTGAATTTATATGTTCGTTGATTTGATCTACTTGACCATTGGTTTCATAAAATATATAGGTGTTGTGGTTAAACCCTTGATATATTTCATTTGATACAACACCTAGTTCAAAACACATTGGCACATTGGTTAAACTCTTGATATGAATTGTTACAATGCATGTCACATGGTTAAACACTTGGTATTGGTTTCGATTGGTGTGTTAGGTTTTAAAACTATGGAATAACTATTTCTTGCGCGAATGATTAATACACTTACCATGGATTTCACTGGTCAGGCAAATGACATAATTGTTAAACTTTACAATAGTGGTTTGAACAGCTATAAGCATCGACAATTGTACCATTGGTAATAACTATTATGCATGGCCAACAAATAAGCTCCACCACCTTTGCATGATGTCATTAATGCCTATCCCTTATCCATGTTTCACCTCTATTAGCTCGAGTAACCCTTCGTGCACTCTTCTCCTGTGTGTGCTATGATTCAAACCCTGGACTTACCGTGTGCTCGGCTCCATGGCACCGGTGGTGCAAATCGAGCCGAACGGTAGCCAAGTCTTGCTACTGTTCGACAATGCCTGGAAAGACTTAGAGGATAGCGGTTGGCTCACCTTTGTACAACGATTCAAGGGTTTTAATCTATTTGTTGCACAATAGTTCACCCTGACTTTTGATGGTTGTAGGGTCAAGGTGGGTGACATTCAGTTGGAAATCAATGAAGAGTTCATTAGCTCTGCCACAGGGTTACCATCCATGGGCCAGCGTTGGTTTAAAAAATCTAAAGTGGAGGAGGTGCCATGGCCACTTCTTTTCGTCTCACGAAAGGTCACATCTTGTGACAGAGGTATGTCGATTTCCATGCTTAAACCACGATGGCATGATCTTTTGATGGTGGTCAAACAATTTGTGATCTGTGAGGGTCGGTATGGGCTAGTTTTTCTCTATCACCTTCGACTGTTAATGAATTTTATAGGGTATCCATTGAATATGACTTTTTACTTTCAGCGTAGCCTTTATAAAATTTCAAAAAGGTTTCAAAGAGAAAAGGCCGACAGTATCCTTTTCCACCATGGCCTAATCAGAATCATCGTTGTTCATCACTTAAGTCTCCACGGTGATAGCTGGCGAGCTTTTATCTCTCGAAATGGTTTTGTTGATACAAAGCCCATCCAGGTTGACAATATTGTGGTTAACGAAACTAAGGTCGGGCCACCCGTACCCTTCCATGTCCTACTGCCCTCTCCTAAACCCTTAGTCAACCCTGATATTGAATTACCCGATGTTATAACTGAGAAGGCTGAGGCTATAAAAAAGCCTGTGAGCAAAAAGGTCAAGGGAAACCCTACTGTTGATGGCAAAGGTAAAAAGAATGCTCAGCTTATCTCGAGAATGGCTAAGAATAAGCCTAAATCTAGTGCTGAGAAAAAGCCCATAGTCCTTAGTGAAGATTTGGACTCTGACATAGAACGATTCCTAGCTAGTGAGTACCCTTACTCACAGGGTCTGTGCTCTGAACCACCCTATGACTTCATTTCTAATATACCCCCTTGCCTAAGGAACAATCTGAGCTACCCTGGGATCAAACTACCTAACGAAACCCTCGACAATTTAACCAAACCCTCACCTACATTTTCGAAGCCCGGACAGACGTCATGTGACCAATGTAATGTGTGGTTGGAACGATACTATATAGACGTTCCCTTACTTCAATCGAAGATCCAATCATTGGAACACCAAGTTGCAGTGTTGACCAGCCAAAGGGACAAGCTTTAAAAAACTGATAGGAAGCATAAAACCACTGGTTCCATCATGTTTAGGAATGTTGAATCGGCTACAGCCGTTTTCAATTCCAAAATGTCATGATCAAGCTGTCTGCTCGTCATCCAGGTATGAATTTAGGTATCAATTTCGTTTTGTGAGTTCCTCAGATTAATATAATGATGTGAGTTTGGTTTTGAAATAGCTCTGTCTATCATTTGAAATGGCTCTGTAATAATGTTGTTCACGTTGTACATTGTTTTCGTTTTGCTAAAATTGAACGAGGTTATGATTTGGTTAAATGATTCGGTCATGCCTAGTTTAGCATTTGATAGGTTTTCATCGAATTTGATTCATTTGTCTGTTGAGTTAATGAAATTGATGGTTTGCTTTCGATTGGATTTGTTTGTATCTAATCTAAACAAGTGGTTTTCATGCTAAATTTAGAGCACGATCATGTTTTGATTTGGTATGCTTTTGTTATGGTTAGATTATATCGGCTCTAATTTGGTTTGTATGCTGTGATTTTGGAACGACTTCATGAGTTTGAATTGTTATAATCTTCTAAATCGGGAATACAACTCTGATTGACTTTGATTTGGAAAGAACGACTATGTTTCATATCAAAACGATATTCTCATTTAAGCCTGTACAAAAGATATCTATGCCCGAATCATGGAACGGTTTTGATTCACAACGACTGTGTTAAACCCCAACTGTTCGATTCTCTTTTGTCCTAATTGGATTTCTGTGTATCTTCAGTTAGTACGATGATTTTCACGAGTCATATTCATATGATATATGTTGCTCTGTTTGATTTTAATTTGCAAAATGAATTGGTCGACAAATTTTATCTCTGTTGAACTCGTATGAGAAAATTCGGTTATAATTTGTTTTGAAATGAATGATTTCGTTCGATGTCAATCAATTTTGTTTTCCCCAAATAACAATAACAAACGATTGAACAAATCCTACAAATCCTGTTATCAATCGATTGATTCCATTATCATTTCATTTGTGGTAATTGACACACCAGTTTTGATTTGATGGATCGTTTGTTTATGTTAATACAGTTGTATCGAATCTGAAAGTGATCTTGTTGTTTTCGTATAGATTCGGTCATGTTTATAGTTGATGGATAAGGAAATCGATTTGTTTAACTGTATCGGTTTTAGTTTGATATCAAAGAAGTTTCATTACTGTTCATTACGATTCTGTTTACCCGATTTTGTGACAACAAACGAAATAGAGTATATGCCTTTCTTTAGTCGTTTGATTGATCTTAGTCGTGTTTTGATCTCAAACTAGTATGACAATTTCAATTTGAATGATTTGTTTGTCTATAAAATAGAAATTAGATACTTGTTAATAGTTTGAATTTAATTCTTGAATGATTTGAATTGATTTTAATACTGATTCTGTGTCTGATTTAGACCAGCTACAGAATCGCAAGATTCTGTAGCTAGTCTTTAGAATTAGATTTTTATTGATTTTATTAACAGAATGTCCTCCTAACTTGCCCTTTTTTGACCTCTGGCAGGTACATTTGAATTGCATTGGACATGCTGGACAGTCTAGGAGATATTTGTGTGTTTTAGTTTTATTTTAGGTTCCTAGTTTAGTCGGACTTGGGATATCTTCCCAGATTTTATGTAAACAATTTTGATAACTTCCATAGGGATGTTTTACCCTGTGGAAGGTATTTAAATACTTATTATTTTGTGTAATAAGGATCATCCTCACTTGTGGGAGAACCAGGCTATGGATTTCTAATACAAACTGAGACAGGAATTGATTTTCTGCTACATCTTTCGCTTTCACAATATCAATCTTTTGTTTCAAGTTTATGCATGTCATTTGCAGCTGATTATAGACTACTTTAGATATCATAGTCTATTGCAGAATGATATGATTTAATTAATGTTTTATCCATATATGATTTCTCTCATTACTTAAAAATACAACAATTACTTTGTTTCAGTTGATGAATCACAAATTTCTCTTCTTCATTAATTGAATCATTTTGTATAAGTCTTTGCATACATGTTTATCTAACTGTGAAGATTTATAAATCATAAGATTGTTGTAATTTTTATGTCTTGTTTGTCCTATAATCATATTTGAAGAGCACTGCAGATTTCTGTTTACAAGGAGCGCCTGGATAATTCGATGTGGGTTTCCTCCCTCTGATTAGCTAAGACAATCATCATACATAGGACAAACCTAGAGCATTTATCTAGGTCAGTTTGTTATTTATTTGTTTGGTTAATTTGTTAATATAATATTAGTAGTTTAGTTAGATATATGTTTAGTTAGATTTGTAGTTAGAATTAGTATATTAGTTGTTTAGTTTAGTTAGTTCTGTTTTATTTCTGTTTCATACAATTATAAAATCAACAAAAAACATCTCTCACTATCTCAGGGCAGAATACAAATGAGTTTTTCAGGTTTTATTTAAATCTATAAATTGTTAATATTGTATATTTTGTGAATAAGATTTATTTCTTTTAGTAGATTAGATAGTTAATTAGTTAGAGTTAGTATAGTATTAGTTAGTAGATTGTACATATAGAATAGTTAATTTTGTTTTAGTTAGTTTTAGTTAGATTAGTTTATTAGTTTGTTTAATAGTTAGTTTTAGTTAGATTAGTTAGTTTAGAGTAGTTTTTCCTTTTTGTTTTCTTAGGACTTAGATCGGATAATGGAGGCGCTAAACCCGTCAGGGTGGTTCATCCCAAACGACTTGGGTTATTAGACAACCCCGGACCAGTTCCACTCTCTTAGTTGACGGATGGTCAATTTCGCCCGTCAACAAATGGTGTTAGAAGGAGGGCCTGAAATTAATTAATGGCACGAGGTGGTCGCAAGACTCCTCCACCACCTAATCACTCACCTATAGTGACTAGAAGCCATTCAAACGATAATATTCCCCTTCAAACATCAACTACTTCAACCAATGATCCACGGATCACAGTTGAGCCAACAACCCCTAATCCTACAGGTGGTGACATACAAGAGATTGTTCGTCAATCTCTTATAAAAACACATAGTGCCTTAGACCGTTTGAGGCAACCTAACTGACCGTGGGGCCAACCTTTGGACTTCTCTGATATCAGAGAACAATTAGGAGGCACTGACCTTACTGTGAATCCTTCAGATCTAATCTTAAATCCTGCTGCAGGAGGATCTGGGATACCCCCTTCACCACCTCCATCATCTCCTTCCTCTTCTGGAGGGGATTCCTCTGACGAAGGTGATTCCCCTTATCAGCCTTCCACACCCACTACCCCAATGGAAAATCAAAACAACCCTGCTAGACCTTGGCTTGACCAGGATGTTGTAGCTGTACCCGGAGCTCAACATCCCTTACCTAAACACCCAGAGAAATGGCTTCCCAAGTTTGACCTTGACTCAAAACAGATCGTTGAAGATCACATTAAAAAGTTTATGTTAGCCATAAGACTCCGCAATTTCGAACATGAAGACGTTGTCTGTAGGTTGTTCCCTTATACTTTCGAGGGTAATGCATCCACATGGTACTTTTCCCAACAAACCCATACCATCATGTCTTGGGAAAAGTTCGACTCATGCTTTTTGGAAAAGTTCGGAGACGGTAAGCCTCCGGAAGTCCTAGTCATGGATATTTCTAGCTTAAGAATGAACCCGAAAGAAAATTTTAAAGACTTTAATCAAAGATTCTTAACACTTAAAAATCGAATCCCTACAAATTCCATGCCTGCTAAGAGTCTTATAATAGCATACTACACTAAAGCTTTGCATCAAAGTATAGCTATTTGGGTTAAACGATCTAAGAAAGCCACGTTGTTAGAAGCCTTCGAGGAGGCCAACCAGATTGAAAAAGACATACTTAGTCTTAAAGATTCTACTAGCAGCGAAAATGAGACTATTTCTTCTTCCAAAAAGAAGATCGAAATCCTTCCCAGACCCACTCAAAGTAAAACACAACCTGAAAATTCTGATTTAGAAAATTTAACTAAAGTTGTTCAAAAACTGTCGAATCAAGTTATAGACTTAAAAAGGACGACCGAAGAATCTTCCTCGAGCAAAGGACCTTACAAGCCCCCATTCCGGAAGCTTTTTCCTACCAACTAACCTAATCCAACCACCAAAGGCCTTAATCTAGAAAGTCTGCAATGTGCCCTTCAAACAATTCTAGAAGACCAAGATAACTTTATGCCTCCTGAGATTCCTGAGGAGGTAGTTGAACAAGAGACAGTTCAAGGAGAAGAGTCTTCTCCAAACATTTTTGGACACTTCTTGGATAGCATATTTCAAGCCAACTTCGAGACAGTACATCCCTATAATACCAGGAGTAATACAACCAACAAACCTTCTACCGAAACCACTACGACTTTACCTCTAAAACAATCTAAATCAGCTGAAACTGAACAGAGTAATGTGAACCCCAACTTAGATTATGATGTAGTTGAAGATCTTAAAAAGTTGAGAGCTAACATTTATATGTATGAGTTATTGAAGTTTCCATTTCTGCTACAAAAAATGTTACAAAATATCTCAGAAAATGGCAAAAATGATAATTCAAGTGGTAACAAGGTTGTGCAAAACAAAGTTGCTCAGAAGAATTCCACTAAAAACAATCCTGATCCTCAAGACAAAGGAAGCCTTCCTGTAAGTAATGTAAATAATGTAAATAATGTAGATAAAGTAGCTTTAGAAACTGCGAGTAAAAAGCCACAAGCTACTACTCTTAGTACTCGCAAAAATGTACCTCCATTTTTATTAATGTTCGAAATCTTTAATAAAAACGTGCATAATTGTATGGTAGACTCAGGGGCGTCATCCAATGTGATGCCATGGTCTGTTTGCCAGAAGATTAACACTGAAGTGGAACCCTCCACCTTAAAAATCATATAACTTGATCGGACAAATGTTAAAGCTATAGGCGAACTAAAGAATGTGCTTATTAGATTATCATCTAACCCCAAGGTTCATCAAGTCATTGATATAATTGTTGTGGATATTCCAGAAGTGTATGGTTTGTTTTTAAGCAGGAACTGGTCGGAGCAGCTACACGGTTATTTTGCAACAGATTGGTCTCATCTATGGCTTCCAGAGAACGGAAAGCCTAACAAGATAAAGGTGAACCATGAACGCTACCTTAAGTTCACAGTCACAGATTTGAACGATCCAAACGAACCATTTACACCTTCTGTTGATTCACCCAAAGTACAAGGGATGGATACCTTCTTCGACAATTTCATGGTCGAGGCTTCAGCTATCACCAATCCAGAACAACAGTCTGAGATCGTAGCACATGTCCAGCTAGCAACTTCTACGCAATGGTCTCATGTACCCGATGAGAATCAAATTTGGTCTCTGTATTTCGACGGGTCAAAGTCCAAAGAAGGAGCTGGCACAGGCTGCGTTATTATCGATCCGGCAGGTAACAAAACATTGATGGCATGTAGGTTGGAATTTGAATGTACTAACAATACTGCAGAATATGATGCTTTACTGAAAGGTCTTAGAAAAGATTCGGATATGAAGATTCAAAATTTAACCGTCTTTGGTGACTCCGAAATAGTGGTTAGACAGGTAAGATATTCTATCCACTGTCTTTCTCCACATCTCAAAATATACCAGTCTGAGGTATGGAATTTAATGAATAAATTTTCTGCTTTCAATATAAATATATTCCTAGATTGAATAACTCTGAAGTAGATTTATTAGCTAATGTAGCTTCTAAACTTCTTCCTACAGAAGGCTTGTCCCCAAACACATTCTTCGTTGAACTATTGTTCTGGCCATCCATTCCCACAACATCACGAACTGGAGAGTCTTTGACGACGATCAATAGATTATTATCTTTCTGCACATGGAAGAAACCTTTCAAGGCGTGGTGATAGACGAACACATGCACGACGACAATTTTTGTGATTTGACGGTAATACCAGATTCAAGAACTCTTGAATCTTCATCGAATATGGTAAACTCGATCCATAAATCTGTAGTTAGATTAGAGAAGTTTTATGATCTTCAAGATAAATTTAAAAAGACGGTCAACTGTACAACCAATAGTTCCTCGTTATCATATGAAAAAGTAAACTTAGGAACTAAGGACAATCCGCAGTGCATTAATCTAGGGTTGGGGTGTTCTCAACAAGAAAAAAATGCATTTATTAAATTGTTCAAAGAATTTAAATATGTCTTTGCATGGACGTATGACGACCTTAAAACATTCGACCTTAACATCATACAACATGTCATTCCGATGAAGCCCCAAACCTTACCCTTTCAACATAAACTAAGGAAAATGCACCCCAAGCTCGAACCGACCGTTCAAAAAGAATTGAATAAGCTCCTAAATGCTAAGATAATTTTTCTTGTTAGGCACACTCAATGGGTTTCTAACCTTGTCCCAGTCCGAAAGAAAAGTGGGGAAATTTGACTCTGTGTCAATTTTTGAAACCTTAATAGAGCGTCTGATAAAGACAACTATCCTGTCCCACCCATGGAACAGATCCTTCAACATGTATATGGTTCTGAGAGACTATCCTTACTGGATGGTTTCTCAGGGTACAACCAAGTCCTAATGTCTCAACCAGACCAACTTAAAACTACCTTTCGTACCCCGTGGGGCACTTATGCTTATCGTAAAATTCCCTTTGGATTGATTAATGCTGGAGCCACCTTTCAGAGAGAAATGGACATTTCTTTCCGAGGATTAATCAATTAGTTCATCGTAGTTTACTTAGATGATGTGATTGTATTTTCGAAAAAAAAAACTAATCATCTAGCTCACTTACGAGCCGTTCTACAGCGATGTCGTAAATACGGCATCTCCTTGAATCCTAAAAAATCCATCTTTGCAGTAGAATAGGGTAAACTCTTAGGATTCATTGTGTCTAGTGAAGGGATGATTATCGACCCCGATAGGACTCAATTCATCGCAAAACTTCCCCCTCCTACATCCAAAAAATCTATGCAGTCTTTCTTAGGCCAGATTAACTTCGTGAGGAGATTCGTCCCCAGTTTCGCCGAAATGGTTAGGCCTTTACAGAATTTGATTAAGAAAGACACTCAATATCACTGGGGACCCCTAGAAAATCAGGCTTTTAATGCAATAAAGAAGGCCATAATAGACGCTCCGTCTCTCATGAGCTTGGATTTTTCTCAAGACTTTACACTCTACACTTTTGCTTCTGACCGTTCCTATGCCACCGTCCTAACCCAAAAGAATGTCGAGAACAATGAAGTACCCGTTTCCTTTATGAGCTTCACTTTCAAAGGCACCGAACTTAATTACCCAGCGGTAGATTGGCAAGCCTACGCTATTTTCAAAGCAGTTAAGCACTTCCGGTCCTATCTTTTGAAGTCTAGGATGAAAGTCATTGTCCCCTACACAGCCGTGAGGAACCTGTTAGTGCAGAAGGAATTAGGTGAAAAGAGAGCTAACTGGGTCACTTCTTTGCAGGAGTATGACTTAGAAATCATCCCTGCTCAGATAGTGAGAGGTCAAGGGTTATGCAAGTTAGTTGTTGATTCAGCAGCAAGACAGCAAGAAGAAAGCGATGCGTCAAACCTAGGACAACAAGATCAAAATCTAATTTGTTGTGCACAAAACCCTGTCAGTCCTTGGTATGGAAATATAAGATTCCGTCTTGAACATGGGTCAGCACACCGTCACCTTGATCCTACTAAAATAAGAGAGTTTATATTAAAGTCTACCTCCTTTCATCTGGTTAACGGTATCTTGTTTCGTCAGAGTTTTGACGACGTACTGATGTGTTGTCTTGAAAAAGACGAAGCAGAAAAAGTCTTGCTAGAGTTGCATGCAGGAGAAGCTGGTGGTCATTTTGGTGGTGACACCACTGCCCATAAGGTTTTAAGAGTTGGTTATTACTGGCCCACACTTTTTAGAGACACCCATGCCTTGTGTCGTAAATGTATCATTTGTCATAAAGCATCAGGGCGGTTACAAAAACCAGCCTTTCCTTTGCAGCCTGCTTCAGTTGATTCTCCTTTTCAGCAGTGGGGCCTTGATATCATAGGTCCAATCAACCCCCCATCCTCACAACAACACAATTTTATTGTGATAGCCACATATTACTTTACCCGATGGTCTGAAGCTGTTGCGTTAAGAACCGTCAACACCAGTCATGTAATTGCCTTTATAAACTTGAATATTATCACTCGTTTCGGTATCCCTGACTGTTTAGTATTCGATAATGCTTCTTACTTTTCTTCTCTTGAGATGAGGGAGTTCACTTTGGAAAAAGGAATTAAATTGAAGTATTCTGCTAGCTATTACCCCCAGGGCAACAGATTGGTAGAATCGACAAACAAGAACTTGATTAAAATCATCAAGCAAACGGTGGTTGAAAATCACAAGAATTGGCACAATGCACTGTTGAACGCACTGTGGGATGATAGGGTAACACCAGAAGCTGATGAAGGTAACTCCCCCTTTTTTCTCATTTATGGTAGAGAAGCAATACTGCTACTTCAAATTCTTCTTCCTTCACTTCAGTTGTCACAGAAAATCCAAGAGGAAGATTGTTCCCCTTTGGAAAACCGAATTAACGCTTTGATGAAGCTAGAAGAGGTAAGAGCCCAAGCTAAACGTAAGTTAGATCAAAATCAACTATTGGTTAAAAGCTGGTTTGATTCTAACTCTTCTTCTGATAGGAATTTTGAAGTGGGTGACCTCGTCCTGAAATGGGACAAACCACACGAGGGAAAGGGAGAGCACACAAAATTTCAAAATTTGTGGCTTGGACCGTTTTTAATTGCCGAAAAGTTTGGTCCCAGTTCTTTTCAATTGCAGAATCTAGAAGGGCAGCCTGACACCTACCCGGTGAATGGCCAAGCCCTGAAAAAGATACTTTGCTTGATAACTACCCTTGTATATTATGTACATATTTTTCTTTTGTTTGCTTTTTCGTTTGCTTTTTTGCTTTTGATTTTTCCTTTGAATTTGTCAACTTGTGTTTTTGGAAAATACACATACCTGTACACTGAGCTATTCAGACAAAGACAACAGAAAATTCCTTCACTGAAATAACTGTTGAGAAAGTTGTATAAACATCAATGGTATATTTTTGAAATTTATATCTGTGTTGGAAAAAGTCTGTTGTTTGAAAGAAGTTGACTGATTTCAATCTCTAAGTAAAGCCTGTCATGATCATCTATTATCTTTTTACACTGCCCCTATTCGTTAAGGGAATGACTCGGAAGATGTCTCCCTGTCTTAGGAAGTTGTTTTTGTAAATAAAACATCTCTGGATCTAAATAAAGGACAATTCTGAAAAAATTCTGATGAGGTCTAAAAAAAATATATGTTAAAATATCATGATTTTCAGTGTCACCTCGCTCGACTATATATCTATAAAAGACAAAACAAAATAAATTATAAATAGAGCTGTGGGAAGTGCTTGTAAACCCGCCAGGATGTTGAACAGTTTTGCTGGCAGCGGGTAAATGCATGCATGATGCAAAGGCAACTTCATCGGGGTACTGAAAAGGCCCGCTGGCAGCGAAGCAATGTCGGGTATATGAAAATTTGCAAATAAGAGTCCTCTTTAATGTCTGTTATTCTGATCTAGAACTTCTTGGATGGATACGGATGTCAGAGTGGGTTAAATGGAAACCCTGTCGAGGCTATGGACGCCTGCTGGCAGCGGTGGTTCTGTCAATAGTATTTGAGATTTTATCTTTAATATCATGACTCGCTGGTCTTAGGATTGTTATCTGTTTTCATCTTTTAAAACACTGATGGAAGAGTTGGTTAATGATAATGTTTATAGAATTTTCTGGTTGTTGCTTTTGAGTTGGAATTATCTTTGTTGTCCTAATCTGAATTTGTTTCTTTTGGCAGAGATAACGGCTTCTACCAGTGCATTGCCATTGTTGGCAGCCAAATCACATTTTTCTACTGTTTTATAATCTACCTACACCAATGTTTTGCAAACATTAATTTTTCATCGCAATTCTCAAATAAATGACATTTTTATTTTTTGCGACATTTGCGCATTTACCTTCATTTTTGTTTTCACGACTGTAAGTGTGAAAAATTGGTCTTTTGAAGTCGCATTAGAATCCTTCTTGTTGATATGCCTATTGCGCTTACATTTTACTTATCATTATGCAGTTGGCAATACTTTTTGATCTGTACTCATTGGACATTCTTGGAATGATTGTGCGACTTTGTCTCATTGAGTTTCTGATGCATTGGCGATTGGATTTATATGTTCATTGATTTGATATACTTGACCATTGGTTTCATAAAATATATAGGTGTTATGGTTAAACCCTTGATATATTTCATTTGATACAACACCTAGTTCAAAACGCATTGGCACATTGGTTAAACTCTTGATATGAATTGTTACAACACATGTCACATGGTTAAACACTTGGTATTGGTTTCGATTGGTGTGTTAGGTTTTAAAACTATGGAATAACTATTTCTTGCGCAAATGATTAATACACTTACCATGGATTTCATTGGTCGGGAAAATGACATCATTGTTAAACTTTACAATAGTGTGTTGAACATCTATAAGCGCCGGCAGTTGTACCATTGGTAATAACTATTATGCATGGCCAACAAATAAGCTCCACCACCTTCGCACGATGTCATTAATGCCTATCCCTTATCCCTGTTTCACCTCTGTTAGCTCGGGTAACCTTTCATGCACTCTGCTCCTGTGTGTGCTATGATTCAAACCCTGGACTTACCGTGTGCTTGGCTCCATGGCACCGGTGGTGCAAATTGAGCCGAACGGTAGCCAAGCCTTGCTACTGTTCGACAATGCCCGGAAAGACTTAGAGGATAGAGGTTGGCTCACCTTTGTACAACGATTCGAGGGTTTTAATCTATTTGTTTCATAGCAGTTCGCCCTTACTTTTGATGGATGTAGAGCCAAGGTGGGTGACATTCAGTTGGAAATCAATGAAGAGTTCATTAGCTCTGCCACAGGGTTACCATCCACGAGCCAGCATTGGTTTAAAAACTCTAAAGTGGAGGAGGTGCCATGGCCACTTTTGTTCGTCTCATGAAAGGTCACATCCTGTGACAGAGGTATGCCGATTTCCACGCTTAAACCATGATGGCATGATCTTTTGATGGTGGTCAAACAATTCGTGACCTGTGAGGGTCAGTATGGGCTAGTTTTTCTCTATCACCTTCGACTGTTAATGAATTTTATAGGGTATCCGTTGAATATGCCTTTTTACTTTTAGCATAGCCTTTATAAAATGTCAAAAAGGTTTAAAAGAGAAAAGGCCGACAGTAGCCATTTCCACCATGGCCTAATCAGAGTCATCGTTGTTCATCACTTAAGTCTCCACGGTGATAGCTGGTGAGATTTTATCTCTCGAAATGGTTTTCTTGATACAGAGCCCATCCAGGTTGACAAGCCTGTGGTTAACAAAACTAAGGTCGGGCCACCCGTACCCTTCCATGTCCTACTGCCCTCTCCTAAACCCTCATTCAACCCTGATATTGAATTACCCAATGTTATAACTGAGAAGGCTGAGGCTATAAAAACGCCTGTGAGCAAAAAGGTCAAGGGAAACCCTACTGTTGATGGAAAAGGTAAAAAGAATGCTCGGCTTATCTCGAGAATGGCTAGGACTAAGCCTAAACCTAGTGTTGAGCAGAAGCTCATATTCCTTAGTGAAGATTCAGACTCTGACATAGAACGCTTCCTAGCTAGTGAGTACCCTTACTCACAGGGTCTGTGCTCTGAACCACCCTATGACTTCGTTTCTAATCTACCCCCTTGCCTAAGGAACAATCTGAGCTACCCTGGGATCAAACTACCTAACGAAACCCTCGACAATTTAACCAAACCCTCACCTGCATTTTCGAAGCCCGGACAGACGTCATGTGACCAATGTGATGTGTGGTTGGAAGGATACTATATAGATGTTCCCTTACTTCAATCGAAGATCCAATCATTGGAACACCAAGTTGCAATGTTGACCAGCCAAAGGGACAGGCTTCAAACAACTGATAGGAAGTAGAAAACCACTGGTTCCATCGTGTTTAGGAATGTTGAATCGGCTACAGCCATTGTCAACTCCAAAATGTCATGATCAAGTTCTCTGCTCGTCATCCAAGTATGAATTCAGGTATCAATTTCGTTTTGTCAATTCCTCGGATTAATATAATGATGTGAGTTTGGTTTTCAAATAGCTCTGTCTATCATTTGAAATGGCTCTGTCATAATGTTGTTCATGGTGTCATTGTTTTCGTTTTGCTAAAATTGAATGAGGTTATGATTTGGTTAAATGATTCGGTCATGCCTAGTTTAGCATTTGATAGGTTTTCATCGGATTTGATTCGTTTGTCTGTTGAGTTAATGAAATTGATGGTTTGCTTTTGATTGGATTTGTTTGTATCTAATCTAAATAGGAGGTTTTCATGCTAAATTTAGAGCACGATCATGTTTTGATTTGGTATGTTTTCGTTATGGTTAGATTATATCGACTCTAATTTGGTTTGTATGCTGTGATTTTGGAACAACTTCATGAGTTTGAATTGTTATAATCTTCTAAATCGAGAATAAAACTCTGATTGACTATGATTTGGAAAGAACGACTCTGTTTTGTATCAAAATGATATTCTCATTTAAGCATGTACAAAAGATATCTACGCCCGAATCATGGAACAGTTTTGATTCACAACGACTGTGTTAAACCCCAACTGTTCGATTCGATTTTGTCCTAATTGGATTGTTGTGTATCTTCAGTTAGTACGATGATTTTCATGAGTCGGATTCATATCATAGATGCTGCTCTGTTTAATTTTAATTTGCAAAACGAATTGGTCGACAAATGTTATCTCTATTGAACTCGTATGAGAAAATTCGGTTATAATTTGTTTTGAAATGAATGATTTTGTTCGATGTCAATCGATTTTGTTTGCCCCAAATAGCAATAAAAAACGATTGAACAAATCCTATAAATCATGTTATCAATCAATTGATTCCATTATCATTTCTTTTGTGGTAATTGACACACCAGTTTTGATTTGATGGATCGTTTGTTTATGTTAATACAGTTGTATCGAATCTGAAAGTGATCCTGTTGTTTTCGTATAGATTCGGTCGTGTTTACAGTTGATGGATAAGGAAATCGATTTGTTTAACTGTATCAGTTTTAGTTTGATCTCAAATTGATTTCATTATTGTTCATTATGATTCTATTTACCGAATTTTGTGACAACAAACAAAACAAAGTATATGCCTTTCTTTAGTCGTTTGATTGATCTTAGTCGTGTTTTGATCTCAAACTAGTATGACAATTTCAATTTGAATGATTCGTTTGTCTTTCAAACAACAATTAGATACTTGTTAATAGTTTGAATTTAATTCTTGAATGATTTTAATTGATTTTAATATTGATTATGTGTCTGATTTAGACCAGCTACAAAATCGCAAGATTCTGTAGCTAGTCTTTAGAATTAGATTTTTATTGATTTTATTAACAGAATATCCTCCTAACTTGCCCTTTTTTGACCTCTGGTAGGTACATTCGAATTGCATTGGACATGCTGGATAGTCTAGGAGATATTTGTGTGTTTTAGTTTTATTTTAGGTTCCTAGTTTAGTCGGACTTGGGATATCTTCCCAGATTTTATGTAAACAGTTTTGATAACTTCCACAGGGATGTTTTACCCTGTGGAAGGTCTTTAAATACTTATTATTTTGTGTAATAAGGATCATCCTCACTTGTGGGAGAACCAGGCTATGGATTTCTAATACCAACTTTCGCTTTCATAATATCAATCTTTTGTTTCAAGTTTATGCATGTCATTTGCAATTGATTATAGACTACTTTAGCTATCATAGTCTATTGCAGAATGATATGATTTAATTAATGTCTTATCCATATATGATTTCTCTCATTACTTAAAAATACAACAATTACTTTGTTTCAGTTGATGAATCACAGCTTTCTCTTCTTCATTAATTGAATCATTTTGTATAATTCTTTGCATACAGGTTTATCTAACTGTGAAGATTTATAAATCATAAGATTGTTGTAATTTTTATGTCTTGTTTGTCCTATAATCATATTTGAAGAGCACTGCATCTTTCTGTTTACAAGGAGCGCCTGGATAATTTGGTGTGGGTTTCCTCCCTCCAATCAGCTAAGACAATCATCATACACAGGACAACCTGGAGTGTTTCTCTAGGTCAGTTTGTTATTTATTTGTTTGGTTAATTTGTTAATATAATATTAGTAGTTTAGTTAGATATATGTTTAGTTAGATTTGTAGTTAGAATTAGTATATTAGTTGTTTAGTTTAGTTGGTTTTGTTTTATTTCTGTTTCATAAAATTATAAAATCAACAAAAAACATCTCTCACTGTCTCAGGGCAGAATACAAATGAGTTTTTTAGGTTTTATTTAAATCTATAAATTGTTAATATTGTATATTTTGTGAATAAGATTTATTTATTTTAGTAGATTAGATAGTTAATTAGTTAGAGTTAGTATAGTATTAGTTAGTAGATTGTATATATAGAATAGTTAATTTTGTTTTGGTTAGTTTTAGTTAGATTAGTTTATTAGTTTGTTTAATAGTTAGTTTTAGTTAGATTAGTTAGTTTAGAGTAGTTTTTCCTTCTTTTTTTCTTAGGACTTAGATCGGCTAACGGAGCCGCTAAACCCGTCAGGGTGGTTCATCCCAAACGACTTGGGTTATTAGACAACTATGGACCGGTTCCACTCTCTTGGTTGATGGACAATCAATTTCATCCGTAAACAGATACACATTACAAAAGAATTTCCATATAGATAGTTTTTACTTCAAGTTGAATAATTTACCAAATGGATAAGAATTAACAAAATTAACCAGGCATATATATTTTCATACATCAACTATAGAAAATATTCATTTGGTCTTGATGCAGTTACACTGAGTAAAGGAAATACTCATCTATTACAAATTTATGTTAGCCAACTGAGTATGGGTGTTATCCTTTCCACCCAACCATAGGCTCATATGCACTCATACTCTGCACTCTAGCCACCCCCGTGCCAAGCCATGATACCCCTAGGATATTCGATCAGGTTCTCTTTCACCTCTATCTCATTCGAGTCATCTACATACTTTAAAAAAACCTTAGAACTATCCTCTCTCTCTCTCTCTCTCTCTCTCTCTCTCTCTCTCTCTCTCTCTCTGTCTCTCTCTCTCTCTCTCCTTGTTGAAAATACATGTGCCTCCCTCCTGTTCTCTCTTCCAAGAACCCCCCTCATTCATGCATCCCCTACACATAATCACTTGGGAAGGTTCTCAAACTATCCCCTCGTTTCCTTCTGTCAGAGGGAAACTTGTGGGTCAATATGGGTGATTTTGAGATGGTACTTTCTGGTACCTTTTGTTGGATTTTTTTATTTTCCTAGCCATATTTCCATACATGTATTCATTCAGGTGGTTGGTTGTTCAATGAACCATCCCTTCCCATTAACTGATTTTTCCTTGAAATCGAGATAAAGGGAAATAACCTATTATTTCAAAGTCAAATATTTTCAGTAAGGAGGATTGGTTCATCTTAGCATGATGAACCCCCTTTCTAGTTTTCCTCACTCTTTCCTCTAGTTGTATCATGGCCAATACTTTTAAGGCTTCACCCCACAGTCAGTCGTTGGCATTTTCAATTGAATAATAGTACATTTACAATATTTACATGCAATTGCATGGGAATTGTTAATTATGATTAATTACAGATAATCAGGAATTTATAAAAGGGGGTATTAGAATCCCCTCCCGCTTCAAATGAACACCACCCTCGGTGTTTTTCTTAGCAACACATTCCATGCCTTTATATTTCATCTACTTTAGCAATGTTTTCCTCTTCTTGTTCTAGTCCTTTCCCAGAATTTTGGTATCTAGCACATGCCTACAACCATTTAAAACAACAATCATATTAATCAAAATTTCATGCAAAAAAATATTATTGTTTTTCATAATTCAAGAGAAAGAATTTACATATCCACAAAATACTTGTATGTGCATATTATGGATATACATCCATATGGGTTTCATATTTACTTGGCTCAATATTTTTCCTTGGCATACCCATTTTTCTCATGATCATAATCAATATATTACAAGAGTAATTAAATCCTCCTCTTCCTTGCGGTCACTCACCTTCCAGGCTTAGGCTCAAGCATAACCTTCTCTACTATACAGTCCCTCAAGCGATCTATATTTCTTTCCAATGATTTCTCTCACAAGAAGAGTTTCAAAAGACTCACTGAGTCTTACCGTTGAGGTGTCCCTCTGACTTGATATTCTGAGGCATCCTTCTGGCCCATGTTACCAAAAAATGATATTATTTATGGTAATCATGGAGTATCACATGGTTCTCATGTAATAACATTATCCATTTTCATGAGTTTCCAACTTGATAACCATCATTTATCCCTCCAGGACAAATATGTAATCTCACTTGTATCACATGCATATCGTAAATTTTGTGAGATGCCATCATCAATTTAATTAAACTTTTTCAAAATCTGCCACCCACAGATTTCAAATTTCACATTTCCATTTTTAGATCTATTCGACACAAGAACCAGATTCACAAGTATGAGACTTATTTCTCATGGAAATTTGGATCGTTTATACCCAACAATATTTGGTATTCAATATGGACTTACATTGCTTCCATATCCACGACCATCTTTTCTAGAATTTAAATATTCACATGACCAAACAAATTGTTAGTTTCTTATGAACATTGCATTTTAATTGCACATTTACAATGGTTCATAACCAATTCCTAAAAAATTTCATACCATCAATTGCATCAAATTTTTTTATTCAATGATACAAATTAAAAGGAATTATCATTCTTCACACATGTATTGTTCCAACATATCAATATTTTCAATATGTAATTAAGCATCTCATGCAACTTACTAATGTTCCAATTATCTATGGTCACATTATACACAATGCATCCTTGAATTGATTTCTAATTACTATACTCCATGTCAAACACTTTTCCTTGGTGCGTTGGGGATAAGCCAACCTATTACCTCGTGGTTTATTTATCCATATTCATTATTAAATCAGGAGTATGTCTCCTACCTCAAGCTAATCATATCCTCATATCAACACACACATGAAACCAAAATTTCACATAAATGCGGACATGTGTTCCTTCCTTGCTGGTAATCAAGGTTCCAATATTCATGGCCACCAAAAACCTCTCTTCACTATTGCTACAATTCTAATAGAAAATTGGAAGGTCCTCATTCCAAATTGGGAAGTTGTGTGCTTTCCCTCTCATGAAAACATGCATTTCATTAATGCATTCAATCATCATGTTGATTATAAGAAATTCTTCTCACATTCTTTCATGACACAATTGTGCACAAGTTTTCTTACAAGGATCTCAATCATCCTTGATTTATAGAGATTCATTTATGTATCCTTTAGGTTCTTTTCCTGAATCATAGCCTTCTTGGGTATAAATGACATACAAATTCCACTCAAAAACACATTCATATCATCATCAAAATAATAAAACATTTTAGAAGAGATTATTACCCAATCCCTTTCAATCTTCATGCCACATGGCATGATAACTTTATACCTTCCTAGATGCTAACATCCTTTTGATTTTACCTCCTCAGTGATGCTTCAAGTAGCTTCTAAGGTCCCTTCATCAATCTTTCAACAACAACCTTGTGTATTTCTCCTCTGCTCGAGGATATCCACCATTGGAAACTATATTTCCCAACATCTCCAATCCTTTTCTACATATACATGCATCATCACAGTCACTATTATATTAGTTGTCTTTTAAAAAAAAAAATCTTGTATCATATCCTTTACATCCATAATTGTTTTTCAAATATTCCCCAACATATCTATATGCACTATATCACATTCACCTCAATGTTTTTATGAGTGAAAACACAATCAAATTCACGGCTATATCTACAGTCATACAGATATTAACATCCTCATGTTGAACTCATCCACACCTAACGAACATATCAGTTTCTCATCCTAGAGAAACAAAATAAATAACAAGAAAGGGGTTAAGAGAATATTCCCTTTTCCAACTCCTTCTAAACAATTTGGAATTTTTGACTTAACTGAGATATTCCCAAGGCCTCACTACCTTTGCAACATTGTGGTTTAACCATGATCGGTTATTTAAACATATTCATAAATTTATTTTCCAGCTGTACTTTTTAAAGTTTACAACTGTGTTAAGAAATCAAAGTTTTAAAGTGAGAAAAGTGTTCCTCCTTTCTCATTTATTTCTTATGAAATTCATCCCCTTTGGGATCTTGCCCGCTCTATTCCTTCTGCAATCTCAGTCAAGTTTTTCTTGACCTTTTCTTGATGTAATAACATACTGCAACATCACAATCAACTCATTATGAACCACTGCGTTATGCACCTTTCCCCCAAAAAATTAGATTGGTTATCATTAATTTGTATATCTTTCATTCATGCATTATATTTTAAAATGTAATCCAGGATACTTATACAAACAAGAATTGCATCCCACTTCTTAGTTTTCCAACAGTCATTAAGGTTATGGATCTCTTCTCCAGACAGATTATTTACACAGTTCCTTTACAAGGAACTTCTTCCGCATGCAAATTTCTTGTTGCACATCCATGATTTATTGAAATGGTCTCAACCTTGAGTCACGCTCAACTTTACCATTTCAGTTGTTTACCCACTATTCCATAAGGAATAAAAGCATGCATTCCTATTATGCATCCTAGTTTGCATGTTCAGACATGCACATTATTCCATTGTGATTTAATACATTATGCACTCAGCCACATGCATTAACATGTTGTGTGTGTCCACCACTGACACACTTCATAGTTTCACTTGCATACGTTTTTATATCATTTCAATCATGATTGTTCACAATCATTTACATAGAATTTTTAGAGGCACAATCATATTGTTGTTAGAATTGGTAACTCGAAGGTATGTATGCATAGGCGACACCCAACATGCAGAAGTGACCGAGAAAATTTCTTCCTAGTGACTTTATAATGTGTTATTATAAAGTAACTTAATAAAGTGATTTTATAAAGTTGGGCCATTTAATTTTTAAATGTAAAAGTGACTTTATGATGTTATGGCTCACTTTAGTGAATTAAGTGACCTCAACGAATGATTAAGTTGTGACTGTTGATCTCAAGGGAAAGTGAAGAGTCATTCAAGGGAGATCAAGGGTTAGAGGAGTTACATTTATAAATTGCTTAAAGGAAGCTCATGAGGGAGAGAGAGGGCGCACACTTTGAGTAAAGCTTGAGCAAGAAGGTGAAGAGTCACCTTTCTCAAGACAAAGATTGAGCTCATGGAGAAGTGAGAGTAACATCAAGAGGAGGGAGAATTCTCCAAGGGAAAGAGGGAGGTTCGTACAGCTAGATAAGGGGCATGATTTCCAAGGAAGGAGAGGGTTTGTACAGCTGAAGGAGGACACAATTTCCAAGAGGAGAAGAGGGAATGATTTTCTAGAAATTCTAGCATTAAATGTTGAGTTTACATCAATTAGAAAAGAGGTCGTACACCATTGTTTTAGATGCCATACAAATGCATAGAGACACATAAATCGAGGCAAGAGGATGGCATGATTTTCTAAGTGTATTGTTTTACAAAATTAGTGCAGGACAATATTTCTTAAGTGCATAGAATTCGAGGTTGTATTTGTTGTTAAAGGGACTGTACATTACATAAAATGAAGTCTTTTTGTGTTGTTTTTAGCATGCAAATCAAGGAAGTATGTTGGAACATATTTCTATAATTTATTTCTTCTGTTACTTGATGTTGTAAAATTTGATATGAAACTTCTCTAATCTCAATAAGAATTATCTCCTTAAACTCTCATTTTTCCTATGTATTGTTCAAGGGGCATTGCCTAGAATTTATGGTGCCAAATGTGTGATTTTGTTTGTTGTTATAAATTATTTCCACTGCTGATTTAGTTTTAGATTTGTGTCATTCAATGTTCCTGCTCATTAATTATAGTTCATAATTGGGTTATTGGTTTACTGTTGAAGCTTAATAGGAGGTTGAAATCTGAAGTTTGACATAGTGTATTTCTGAGCTATATTTTCAACATGGTATCATAGATGGGAATCTGAAGTTCAGTGGGAAGCTTTGGCACTTGGGACAACAAGTGATTTGCTGGGGCATTTTCTTGGAAGAAAGGGGAAAGAAGAGGTTCTTTTTCAGGTGGAAAAATATGACTTCCAAAATCAGATACGAAGATAGGTTGGAGGAGATCTCCAACTACTCGCAGTGGAAGGTTAGAATCACAAGGGTTCTCTAGGAGAACTAGTTGTGGTCATTTGTGAATACCATCATGCTGGTACCTACATCAGATCCCATGAAGTGAAGGAATCCTAGACTAAGAGTTGGTGTCGATATCCCTCAAAGGCTTCACCAAGGAGTGGGAGGTTTTCGTGAAGTGTGTGGTTGGGAGAGAGAATTTCCCTGACTAGAGAAGATTGTGGGATGACTTTACACAGGAGGAGATCTAGGAGGGGTCTCAAGAGATGGAAATGGATGTTGAAGATGACAGGAACATTTCTCTTGTGGTAAAGAGAAATGAGAAGAAGAAGGACATGAGAAAGGTGAGATGATTTTCATGTCATAAGATTGGCCAATACGCTAGTCAGTGTCTGAACAGAAGGATAAGAAGTCGGAATCAGAGGTGTAAGCATCAACAAATATTGTAGAATTTGTTGAGAGACATGAGAGGGAGTTTTCTCTCATGACTAGTCCCTTGGGCAGTGGTTGGCTAGTCTTCTAGGACATTGAAGTGTGGTTCATGGACAGTGGAAATTCTCAGCATATGACGAGGATGAGGTTAGTGTTTCTGATTCTTTCATAAACATACTCAGACTATTGTGTGGGTTTTGGTATTGGCCCAGTTCTTGCAGTGTAAGTGGTTGGAAGTGTTAGATTCCAACTAGAGTCAGGAGGCTTTCTAGAGGTTGTGAGAGTATTTTATGTTCTGGAGATGATGGCTAAATTACTCTTAGTGTCATCTTTGGAGGTTGATGGATTTGGAGTGGCTTTGTACTGTGGATGGGTATTTCTATATCTAGAGAGAGCTACTCCAGACACAACAGTGAGGCTTGGTGTTGGGTATGAGAGGTTGTACAGGTTTTTGGGTCGATCTGTGTTGGAGTCTAGTGGATTTTTGGACTCATATTTTGTGTCAGAGAGTGGGAAGGTTTCACAGGAGATAGAGTTGATATTAAGGACTCAGTCCTCTTCTGGGACTCTCATAAGACTCAGTAGGCATGAGTGGACACAGTTGGATGCTTAGGATAGTGTGCAGTCTCCTAGGAGAATGTATTCAGTTTATGAAACAATAGAGGTAGTAACAAAGGCTTTGTGCAGTGGGAGTAGTAGCTTCCTATTCAGAGGGAGCAGAGACTTTTAGAATAGGAGGAGAAACTATGGTATTTGATGATTTGGAGACAGATTCTAGTGGTTATATAAGAAGTACCTCTCTTTCTAAGAGCGAGTGTTAGAATTGGTATCTCAGAGGTACTTCTGCATAGGAGATGTTGATCTAGATGGATTTTGGTGGCCTCCCACCTATTCCAACTAGACACACACACACACACACACACACACACACACTTGGATGCATGGATTGAATGTAGTGTAAGGCTCACTATTATGAATGCAGGTAGGATTAAGTGAGCTTTAAGGAAAATGAGTATTTTCTTGGATTGAATGATACCATGGATGCATGGGTGACCCTATGTTGACGATCCACAAATATTTATGGAATAATAACTTTATGATGGTGAAATCCCTTCCTTAGAAAGAGATAATACATAAGTCAAAAGAGAAATGAGTAATAAGTCCTTTTTTGTTATGGTAGAAGGAAATTGTTCAAAATATAGCTCAGAAATACACTATGTGATACTTTAGATTTCAACCTCCTATTGAGCTTCAACAACAAAGCAATAAACCCAATTATGAACTATAATTAATGAGCAGAAACATTGAATGGCATAGATCTGAAACTAAATCCGCAACGAAAATAATTTATAACAACAGAGAAAATCACACATTTGGCACCATAAATTCTGGGCAATGCCCCTTGAAGAATACACTAGAAAAATCACAGTTTAAGGAGATAATTCTTATTGAGATCAGAGAAGTTTCATGCCATAGTTTACAACAACAAGTAACATCAATAATAAATTCTAGAAATATATGCCAGCAGACTTCCTCGATTTTCATGCTAAAAACAACACAAAATAGACCTCATTTTCTGCAATGTACAGTCCCTTTAACAACAAATACAAACTCGAATTCTATCCACTTAAGAAATATTGTTTTGCACTAATTTTGTACAGTGTGTCATCCTATTGCCTCTATTTTTGTGTCTCTATGCAATTGTATGACCTCTAAAATAGTGTTGTACAACCTATTTTCTAACCGTTGTCAACTCAACATTTAATGCTGCAATTTCTAGAAAAGAATGCCCTCTTCTCCTCTTGGAAATTGTGTCCTCCTTCATCTATACAGACACTCTCCTTCAAACTTCCACATCATTCCTCCTTGGTATATTACAACCATTCATATGATAAGTCCCATAGGGATATTGATAATTATGCTACCCTATTTTAGGGAAACAACTAGCAAGAGCCACTCTTTTTCAACTACTATAAACACAATCCACAAATCAAAATTTTAAATGGGTAATTACAACATTACCCAGGGAAGTAATTTTCCCAAATAAAACTTACTTTCATGCTTCAAACCATTCTTGTTCAACCGACCTTTACCAAAGGAATAATTTCTTATCATTCCCTCTAAATGCTACTTGAGCATATTAATCCATACCCATATGGCTACCATCCATCTATGGATGAAAATTTGACCTATTGGTCATCTGAAAATGCTTAAGCACTTATTTTACCAGAATCTATAGCAGTCCTTCATTATTCATTACAACCTTATGTTCATAAGGCAATGATAATGGCATCATCGAAATTTCATTCATGTTGCTTATTCTCCTGCTAACATTGGGTAATTATTGACCAAAATATCCCATCAACACATTATATCTTACAACCAACCACAGGTTGTAACATGTCTATTTGCATGTTCATACATGCTAACTCATTACCATATCCATTACAATATATCCACACTTTTCATCTCATACATAACAATTACTCATGTCAATACACATTTTGTATAACCATGAGCTCATAAATTGGCTCATGTGTCCATGTCATTTTACCTATTTTATGAGGATATCAGCAGTCCAACGAGCTATTTTTTACCTTGCTCAAATAGATTATCCATGTTACAAGTTTCATTCATTTCAAGTCAAGTAAATTGACCTTACAAATTTTCTATCGGTCCACTAAACATTAGGAATTATACATGCATGGTTTAGTATTTTATTTGAGCAATAATTAATACTTCCAAGGATCCTATCAATCCATACTAAATTCCTTTAACCACAAGGAATTTTACATAAGGGTCTTAGCCCTTATATAAATAACCATCATAAATGTAGGAGACTATGTCTATCCAAGTGGACAGACAACATTACACTTGAACAAAAACAATTCATCTTATCCAGTCTATGGACTCATGCATCCCTATAGCAAGATTCAACCATTTTCAGCCATTCATATTTAGGTCTTATCATTAATTCCTATCAACAAATTCCCACTATTTTAGTAAAACCATCAATCCAACGGAGAAACAATACAATTCCTTCTATTTCAATCAACATGATACGATTTTCTACTGTAAGGAATTTTAAAACAAAGTTTTCAATTTGCGATCCTTCCCTTCAAGAAGTCAATGCAGATTATAAAAAAAAATTAACATAGGGAAATTATTTATGAAAGACTCATATTAGCCTTGATATACCATTCTTTATGACTATTCTCTGGACCATCCAGACCTAGTGTTTGAAATCTCCTCTGATACCACTCTATAAGACACCCATCCCCCTAAGTACCTTTTAGGGGACAGGGTATTGAAATTTCAATTTTCACCAATGATCCTGAAGCCTCTACTTAAGGGAAACATCATCGTTTGCTCGTCAAGAGATTTCCAGAAACTTTAATCATGCTAAAAACCGAGATCTATATCAAAATTTATGACCTCTCAAAGTTCCACATCTCTCATTTTCCATTGTTACTTCATTTTTACATGGCTCCTTGACACCCATGCCATCCAGTGTGACTTCAATGTGGCATTTTCCACCAGATGCATTAATTCCATGAATCAATCCCTTGGCCCTTCTTCATCAATGTCGGGGTTTTATTTTACCCATAAATCCCTCCCACTAACAAGTTTCGATGATGATACTTCAATGGGTTCCTCCCCCAAAACCGATGGTTCTCATCCCTTGATATCCAATGGGTCAGATCACATCGTAGTTAAGGTTTCTCTTCCCATACATCACTCCCACTAACCAGTTTCAACGACGATATTCCAATGGGTTTCTCTCCCAAATTCGATGACTCTCGACCCTTGACATCCAACGACTCTGATTGTGTCAGTGCCTCGATGTTACAGGACAGATAAATCCCATCCCTTTAACCTCTTCTTAAGAGACCATGTGGGACCCACGATACAACAACAACTGAGACTTAATCTCGTTTACTCATCAATCAATGGTTATTGTTAACCGCAATAATGTGTCTTCATCGACACTTGCTAGGCTCGATTCTCACTTTTCATCTCTTTGTTCTCCGACAATGATGCATATTGCATCAAAAACTCAGATATAACTAAGACTATCTCTGACAGATCGATGGTCCTCATTCCATCTTGGGTTTCCTCATCATCGTCAACAACATTAATCTATTCTCTCTCTAGACCTTCATTCACCCTCCAGTGACAAATGGTTAGGATCTATCAACATGTATATCTAACTGTCTAGATTATGATAGAAGACCTAAGGGATCCCTACCCCTCCGAGACAACCCTCATCCCATCGAACAATTATATGGTGACACCTATCACCCTGAGGGGCATGCTTGCTTCCAATATAGCATGCAACGTCTATTGAGGAAAAGGTATGAAGAACCTTACTCAAACACTTTTAGATCTTGCTAGGATCAGGAAAGATATTTGGGAATTTTACCTAGAGCTTATAGCCTTAAATTAAAAACAATCACTTGATCCATAGGTAGTATGTACGAGGAACCAAGGATGATTTTATATATTATATGTAACTGTGAAAAAGAAAGAAAGTAAAAATATACATAAGTGTGTACATGGATAAGAGACAAAGATAAAAGAAAAATCTGAAAAATATCATTAAGATACACATGTGAGACTGAAATCAAGAATTTTATTTTTACATTAACTTCATTCTGAGATACAAAGAATAATTCTCCTTACAAATATTTGTGAGGGTGGGGGACAAAGTCATATTTACAAGTCTCTAATGGGCACCATAAAAAAGACTCTGACAACAAAAGAAAACCGAAGCTAAAGATTTGGATCAACTTTCCATAAAAATGTTGTCACTTGACTCTGAAAAATATTCTTGATCAATCATGAAATCTAATCCATAAACAAACAAGAACACACAGACTGCCAAACATAGACCATACACCTTTAGAAACAAGTTGATGAAAGATATGATTTAGTTTTGAATCCTGCTACCTTCAATAAGACCCTATTGTCATCAAGATGGTTTATCTTTCTAGGAAACTCAAAATGAATGAAGAAAATAATTATTTCACAAGTATAGAGAATAAATTATATCAAAAGTTCCCCTTCTATTCTCTCTCCCCTTGTCTCTTCTTTGGATTGAGATTTTATTCTTTCTCAATAAGTTATAGTAGTTCAAATACCTTTCTTTTGTTAAGCTTAATTTCCTTAACTAATAAGTTGAGACAAATAAATAATCATATATAAATAAGGGTCTATTTAAATAATAACTAAATAGGTGGGACCCCTTGTCACTCCAATTTTCATTTCCTTAATGATCATCAAAATATGAAATATAACACCCCAAAAATTAACTCAAATATTCTCCTTGTAACTCTCATCCTCATATAAATAGTCAAATATTTTAGTATGAAAATAAAACATGACTATAGAAAAAAATAGAATCATATCCATGTGGTCCAAAACATTATGTCTAAATGTGCATTTGTTGTCCAAAAAATTACATCATCATACCAATAAAATCTATCCTAAAAAAAATAACATTAAAAAGCACTAAAACCCATACTTGCTATGAGAGGTGTTTTGCCTCTTTTCACTACTTCCTTCTTTTGATCCTTTTTCTGATTTTTCAAGTGAAACATCATTCAATTGATTGGAACCTTGTGGGTGCATTTCAATGATGATATGGGAGAAACTATCTTTGAGGTGGAGATGAGAGGACACTGATTCAGAGGAGTCTTTGGAATACTTGGAGGGATTATCCACGCATTTTCCTTTATCTAATTATGGCTCGGGGACAGAAGTTTTTAATCTCTTGCTTGCATGAGAGGACTGTACTCGTGAGGCAACATGATCATCTTGGGAATTTGGGTTGAATAGAGGTGGAGGAGGGGGAAATGGTAACAATATTGTAGGTCAACCATGATGATGTGTAGCATGCTGATGGACAATCTCTTTCCAACCATCATTGGTAGGTGGCTTTGGCTGCATAGAAACATGAGGGGGGCACGAAAACCAGAGAAGTTTTGATGTAGCTGGAAAGGAGGCCTCTCATGTAACATCCTCATCCATCTCTTTCTGGTCCACGCTATGCCAGAGAACTCTTACTATTCTCTCTGTGGAACATACTATAACATACCCAACATCCAACTGAGCTATGCCACATAATTTTTTGAATTTCATGCAATTAATATATACACACATGGAACTCTTGCGGAAGAATTATATATAAAACATAAACATACAAATACATCTTTAAATACATGTATTCACACTGAAATAATAGTAATCATATACCTGCAACATATACAGACAATACCCATAAAAATAAATACATAAATAACACTGCAACATGTAAATTTATCACACAATTGGCACTTATATTGGCAAGAATGTCACCAACTGCGTGCAAACCTTCCATGAACCTCCCATCCTTAGACCACATTGTTCATCACTCTCAACAGTGAGTCACACCCGAGCTAGGACTAAAATCCACCCAGGTAAATGGATTCCTAACCAGGCTAAAGGCTCATAAAGAATAGGAAAGACATTGTCTCAGGTGCCAACTCAAACTAACAACCTACAGTCCCTCATTCCCCACATGCATGTCCCACCTAGGAAGTGTGGCCCTTATCTACTCAATAGTCCTTTGGTTACCCCACTTTGTTTCTGGGCTTCAAAAACAAGCCGGACAAGAAGTCTCAGAGCACTGTAGTTGTAGTTTAGCACCTTCAGGAAATCAATCCCCAGTAATTCTCTCACCCAGAGAATTGCTCGTGCCTGACAACCCACCTCTTCAGTCTAGCTCCCAAGCTAACCAGCTACATGAACACCAAAAATGGTTATCAATACGGGTTTAGGTATAGTCATAAAGATACAAAGGATAGCTCAATGGATCTGTGCATGCTCCTGGATGGTTGACTAGATGACTCCAGGATGGAAAGAGTGATGGCAAGAATCATGGAAAATATGATTGGAAATGAACTAAGTCCCAACAATATGTATGCATGTCTCAAATTTGACACTTGTCATGTTGGGAGCTACTTTGGCCCACTTCTCCCCAACTTTAGAACTTAGGATAAAATAATTATCCATACTTTATGATTTAAGAAATATTAATATAATATTCCTTTTTGGATTAAGCTCCCTAGCTTAGCCCCTTTTCCTTAATGTTTAGGCCCCTCCCTTTCCCTAACCACTTGAGTTTAGTCCCCCATCTTATTTATCATGATCGGCATGTACGCAACGATGTATTATATATTAATCATGAGACATATACAAAAATAGGTGCACTGGCCTTTAAGATCTAGGCTCTCCGACCTAATCAAAACATAAGCATTCTAGCTTATAATAACTAGCTCACCAGCCTATAAAACATGTCATATACACAAAGGCTCCCTGGCCTCAACATCATGCACACTTAAGATGTTGCGCGCGGTATCCTGGAATGTGCACACTTCCTCATTTTACTGCGCAGTACATGCATGCACTATGCCATGAAATGTCCATACAAAATTATATCAAACAAGTCACTAGCTTACATACATTTGTATTTACATTTACAATTGGGTTCAGCCTAGGGATATTACAATCCCCTCCCCTTATTTTATGCACTGTCCTCAGTGCATCATGTACACACATACAACCAAATTTCAAAAATCCTAAAAAAGATGCGGGCATTCTTCCTCCATTTCATCCTCATGCTCCCAAGTAGCGTCCTCAGGACCGTACCAGGTCCATTGGACCTTTATAAGCCCTATGGATCGATTCCGGAGCTGTTTTATTTTCCTGTCCAGAATGCGTATCGGATGCACTTGGAAATCACCTTCTTGTTCCACCTAAATCACATTCCAATCAATAACATGATTAGCATGAGGTATATATTTCTTGAGAAAAGATACATGGAATACATTATGAATAGACATAGATGAAGGCAATGCAATCATATAAGAAACTGGACCAATCCTCTCTAGGATTTCAAATGGCCCACAATAGCGAGTTTCCAACTTTGAACAATTTCCCAACTTCAGGAAACTTCTGTTGGCCTTCACTTTCAAAAATACATGATCACCCACTTTAAATTCCATGTGAGTTCTTCCCTTATTATCATATCTTTTCTTCCTATCTTGTGCAGTATTTAAATTTTGTTTTATTTTTATCATTTGCTCCTCCATTTCCCTGAGAAAATCTGGACCAACCGCTGCTCTATCTGCTGGGTTATCCCAACTTACTGGTGTGTTGCACTTTCTTCCATAGAGTGCCTCAAATGGGATCATCTTTAGAGATGCTTGGTACCCATTGTTATAAGTAAACTCTACCAAGTGTAGGTAGTCTTCTCATTTTGATGGTTTATCCATCACATACATGCTCGACATATCTTCAATCACTTGATTTACCCTCTCTATTTGTCCATTTGATTCTAGATGATAAGCTATACTAAAATTCAAATTTGTTCCAAATCCATTAAATAGTCCCTTCCAAAATTTTGAGGTAAATGTTGGATCTCTATCAGACACAATTGTCTTGGATATGCCACGTAATCTATCAATTTCTTTCATATAAACATTAGCAATCTTCACTGCCTTGTGAGTGAGATTAACTGGAACAAAATGGGCAACTTTAGTAAGCTTATCCACCACTACCATGATAGAATCATGTTGCTTTTTTGTTCTGGGAAGGTTGGTAATGAAATCCATGGTTACCACTTCCCACTTCCACTCAGGAATGGGTAATGGTTGTAGCAAACCAGCTGGGTGTCTATGCTCAGCCTTTACTTTTTGACATTCCAAACATCTGGCAATAAAATCAGCTACTTCTTTCTTCATGTCGGGCCAATAATATTGGCCCTTGACAGCTGCAATAGTTTTCTAATATCCTGGGTGCCTAGCATAAGGCACATTATGCATTTCTCCCAATACCATATTTTTCAACTCCTGGGAATTTGGTACATAAATTCTGCCCCTGTACATGAGAATTTCATCATTATCTAGCTTGTATTCCTCAATTTTCTACTGCAAAATACCTTGCTGTAATTTTGCCAGTAATTCCTTGTATTGCAAATCTGATTCGGCAACCTCTGTAATTTTTTCTTTCAAATATGATTGGTACATGATAATGGTTGTAGCATGCAATTCATGTACTCTTCTGTTGAGTGCATCAACCACTTTGTTCTCTTTTCCCTTGATATTATTTATATTAAAGTCATAATCACTTAGGAATTCTAACCATCTAGTTTGCCTAGCATTTAGAGTTGGTTGATCAAATAAATATTTCAGACCATTATGATATGTTCTTAGCTCAAACCTTTTTCCCATGAGGTAGTGTCTCCATTTCCTCAAGGCATGCACTATGGTTGCCAACTCCAAATCATGAGTGGCATAGTGTCTTTCATGCTCTTTTAACTTCCTTGATTCATAACATATAACAAACCCATTTTTACAAAGGACTCCACCAAGTCCCTCTTTACATGCATCTATGCATACAATGAAGTCTTCATTTGGGTCAGAAATCCTTAGTATTGGAGCACTTGTTAACAATTGTTTCAAGTGTTGGAAACTCTTTTCACAATCCATTGTCCACTGAAACTTCACACCCTTTCTTTGCAAGGAAGTGATTGGGTGTGCAATCTTTGAAAATCCTTCAATAAATCACCTATAGTAGCCTACAAAACCCATGAATGATCTCACCTCTTTCACATTCTTTGGTATTGACCATTCTATAATGGCTTCTATCTTCTCAGGATCCACTGCTATCCCATCCTGTGAAATGATATGGTCCAAATAATGAATTTGCTTATGATAAAATGAGCAATTGCCCAATTTTGCATACAACTAATGCTCCCTTAATACTTGCAAAACCATCCTCAAATGATTCTCATGCTCTTCTTCTGACTTAGAATATATAATAATGTCATCTAAAAAGATAATGACAAACTTGTCTAAATATTCTCGGAAAACAACATTCATTAAGCACATGAAAACAGCTCGTGCATTTGACAACCCAAATGGAACCACTATGAACTCATAATGACCATACCTTGTCCTGAAGGCGGTCTTGCTGATATCCTCCTCTTTAATCCTTACCTAATGGTATCTTGACCTGAGATCTATTATTGAAAAGATCTTTGCATCCTTCAATTGATCGAAAAGATCATCAATCCTTGGCAGATGATACTTGTTTTTAACAATCACTTTATTCAACTGTCTGAAATCAATGCACAATCTTAATGTTCCATCTTTCCTCTTCACAAACAATACTGGGGCACCCCAAGGTGACACACTTGGGTGTATATACCCCTTCTTCAGAAGCTCTTCAAGTTACATTTGCAACTCATTCATCTCTGGTGTACTCATTATGTAAGGAGTCTTTGACACTGGAGATGCTCCAGGCATTAAATTTATAGAGAAAATAATATCTCTCTTTGGGGGTAGTCCTGGTACCTCCTTGAACACATCTTTGAAATCTTCTAGGACTGCATTATCTTCCAAATTTGGCACCTTATGTTTAGGTGTCTCTTCCATATGTGCTACAAATATTTGACACCCTTTTCTGTAACATTTCTTCGGCTGCAAAGCTGAAATTTCTCTGATGGTTACTGCCCTGGGAATTCCCTGCACTTTCCTTTGGGTCCCTTCCTCATACAAGCAAGTAAATTCCTTGTTATGACAGTCTAGGATGGAATGATGGTGTTCCAACCAATCCATCCCAATTAGACAATCATAGGAACCTAAAGGCAAGAAGTTCAAATCTGCCCTGTTGTTCAGTCCATTCATGTCCATAAGACATGACTTAACCATCTCATTAACTTTTATTTTGGCTTCTGTAGCCAGCTACACCAACCAAGATTTCCCATGCTTGCTTCTCGGAAAATGAAAACTTTCCACCATCTTAAGATCTATATAACTATGACTAGCTCCTGAATCAATTAAAATAGCAATGGTTTGGTTGTTGATCATACCTTCCACTTCAATCATATGTGATTGATACTCTTCTTGCTTGTTGTCTAGGGCTGCATAGATCCTTGGTACATTTTTTCCCATGTCCTCCATTGTTTCATCTTGCTGTACATTGTGAACAGTTCTCCCTTTTTCACCTCTATGAGGACAATCTCTGAACATATGACCTCTTTTACAACCCCAACATTGAATAGGTGGTTTCATTGGCCTTTGATCCCCTGTTTCAATCGTTCTGGGCTCTCTAGGAGTTTGTTGTCCCTCTGGATTATTTCTGAAGAATGGTGTCTTAGATCCCTTCTTCCTTTGATCCACCTTGAATTTATTTTTGTCTTCCAAAGATTTTTGGAAAGTTGGCCTTGATTTTTGTTGATCATAGCGGCATTTAGCTCACCTTATGGTCTCCTCCAATGTCTTGGGATCATCATATTGTATTTTGTCACTGATGAAGGATGTCAATCCACTCAAATACCTCTGAATATTAATTGCCTCATCCTTGATGAAAGAGACATACTTTGGTAGTTCTAAAAAACTTCTCTCATATTCATCTATGGTCATACTCCCAAACATGAGTTCAAAGAACTCTTTCATTTTCTTGTCATAGTATCTCTTAGTCAAGTATTTCTTCTCAAAATACTTCTTGAATTCCCTCCAAGTAACACTTTTCTCTTTGATGTGTTTCACCTGCACAAGTTGATCCCACCACATGGATGCCTTTTCCTTGAGTTGATAGATAGAAATTATATCTTTTGCATTAGAAGAATAATTATGCAATTGAAAATACTTTCTCATGCCCAACAACCATGTTTCTGCATCTTCATCCTTCTTGTGCTCACCATCAAATGTAAGAGGTTTGATTTTGTTCATTTCTCCTCGTAGCTCATCCACCCCAGAATTCTTATGCTTCCCGACAGGGGATGGACTTGATATATCGTGTGCTCTCTTATTGGAATGCCTTGGGGAGTGATGATGATGTCTTCTAACACTTCTTGCTCTTATTTTCTCATTAGGAGGTTTGTGACTTCCTAATTTGCTTGAGCCACTCTCCTTATCTAATTATTTTCTATTTTGTTCAATATCTCCAATAAATTCATGTTGAAGTCATCCTAATGCTCCTTGGCTCTCATAAGCCTTTCATTATCATCTTTATGGATTTGGACATCCCTCTACAAATTCTTAATGGTCTCTACCATATTCACATTTTCATCCCTTCCTTCTCCATGCCCATTGGAGTTTGTTCCTTCAATGCCCAAATGGACATCCATTCCTCTAATTTCATCTTCTTGGATATAATTCCCCTGTACCTCTTCCATTACTCTGGACTCTGTGTTGATTTTGATATGATCTAGTTGTTGTTGACTCTGCAAAATGTGCAACCAACAAAACTTTGTCATGCTAATTGTTTCAACAATTCATGAAAATTATGAACCATTTTGGCTCAATAATATATCATAAATATTTCTTCTGGTTTCCTGAAACATTGAATGCCTTGATCAATTTTCTGGTTTAATAATTATATTCTATTGTCCAATACCTTTCCAACGCCGACTCACATGCTCAATTCCGAGTCTGGAGCAGAAAGTTATGGTCATTTGAAATTTTCCATTAACTTTTCTGCTCATTTTTCAACTTGGAGCAACTTTGCACTGTAATTAAGAATTTTTGCACCTAATCCATTGTATTTTTTGTAGGATATAAATTGTGTTTCCTCATATACATATTATGGACATTTTGTCCAAGTTTCACCTCATTCTGGGTTCTAGGCTACTAGTTACAGCCTGCTGAAGTTCTAGGCCAATTTGTGTTTTTGGTATGGAATGCTATAGGTACATTATTTTCCATATTAAACACTTTTAGCATGTCCAGAAATTTAATTCAGCTCTAGGAATGTATTCTATGGCTCAATAGATTTCCATTGACTATTCTTGTGCCTCATTCGGATTCCGGAGCAGAAAGTTATGGCTCTTTGAACCTAGTTGGGTCTTATAATTTACCCTTCATTGTTTGTGCTATAAATTTCTCATAAAAGATATGTTTGAAGAATATTTTACACTATTAGAAATATCTCTCCGATATCTTAAGGCCCTCAAAAATGCACTGCAAAAATATGACGTTCAAATGATATAAAACATCACAGAAAATCACTAGTTTTCTGTTGTTATTCATCCTCCAAACGACTCCGCACGCACAAATTTCAACCTGTACACCTGTATTTTCCATGTACAACAACACCACAATATAAATCGTGCTCCATGTACCTATAACCACTTTGCATCACTTCTCTGTTGTGCTAATAAATTGCGTGCACTACTTTTGTTTCGTGCGCCAATATGCATCGCACATAGTTTGTTTTGTACCACGTGCCAATATCCACTGTGTGCATTTTCTGTACCACACATTGATATTCCACGCGCATTTCACTTGATGCATTGCACCCTGCCAAATTTTAGTACGCCCCCACCATGCACCAATACTCTGCGTGTACCATTAACTAAATTGTTGCATGACAACATATAACCACATTGCACACACACCAACCAAACTCCTCTGCGTCTGCCAATACTGTGCACACCACGCACGCCATTATTATATGTGTGCACATTGCACAAATCTGAATTTAGTGCGCATACCCGCACACCAAAATTTTTCCACGTGGTTCCAAAATTTAGTGCGCACACCCGCACACTAAATTTTTTCTGCATGGCACTGAAATTTAGCACGCACACTTGAAAAATAACATTTTTCTATGCGGCACCGAAATTTAGCGCGCACACCAACACACCAATATCTTGTTGCACAATGCTGAATTTCACCTATCACAAGATTTTTACTGAGCATCATGCATTTTTAGTGCACCCACCTGTGCACATTCATTTTTATGTGCATTAATTCGTTGTGAATTCCTTTACAGAAATTGAAGCTTTTGCTTAACTTTTTCCCCAATTTACCATAGACATTCTACAACTATGAAATTTATTCAATTTCACTCGGATAACACCCATTCAACTTCTGCAACAACAAATCATTGTGGGTTGAAATTTCTGGAATGAATTTACCCAAAGATCAGTCACAAATTGAGAGTTTTATTTATTAATCTCGGTCCATCTGTCATGCCTACACTGTAACTTCAAATTCGACCAATTCCAAGTCCGAATTTGTTAAAACAGATATTAAATCAGTAATATCTCATCGCATGGCCAAATTTCTCCATTTTCTCATGAATTTAACAACAAGAATTGGGGCTTTTCCCAATTCCATGTCGTTGCTTCCAAAATTTACCATGGACACTCTACAAACTGAAATTTGGCCACTTTGAAAGAAATCCTTTATGACATTTCTCTTCAAATCAACTTTCTCGGCCCATCCAGGCTCAGTGTTGAAAACTGATGCTCTGATACCATGTTGTAAAGTCCCTAACCATCTCTTGTCGGGCCATGCTACGCCAGAGAACTCTTACTGTTCTCTCTGCAGAACATACTATAACATACCCAACATCCAACTGAGTTATGCCACATAAATTTTTCGAACTGCACGCAATTAATTTATACACACACAGAAATATTGTGGAATCATTATATATAAAATGTAAACATACAAATACATCTGTAAATACATGCATTTACACTGAAATAATAGTAAACATATACATGCAACATATACTGGAAATACCTGTAAAAATAAACACATAAATAACACTGCAACATGTAAATTTATCATACAATTGGCACTTATCTTGGCAAGAATGTCACCAACTGCGTGCAGACCTTCCACGAACCTCCCAGCCTTAGACCAGATTGTTCATCATTCTCAACAGTGAGTCACCCCCGAGATGGGACTAAAATCCACCCAGGTAAAGGGATTCCTAACTAGGCTAAAGGCTCATAAACAACAGGAAAAGCTTTGTCTCAGGTTCCAACTGAAACTAACAACCTACAGTCCCTCATTCCACACATGCATGTCCCACCCAGGAAGTGTGCCCCTTCTCTTCTGAACAATCCTTCGGCTTCCCCACTTCCTTTCTGGGCTTCAACAACAAGCTGGACAAGAAATCTCAAAGCACTGTAGCTGCACTTTAGCACCTTCAGGAAATCAATCCCCAACAATTCTCTCATACAGAGAATTGCTCGTGGGAAACCTGCCTCTTCAGTCCAACTCCCAAGATAACCAGCTACACCAACACCAAAAATGGTTATTGATACGGGTTTCGGTACAGTCATAAAGATACAAAGGATAGCTCAATGGTTGTGTGCATGCTCCTGGATGATTGAGTGGATGACTCCAGGATGGAAGGAGTGATGGCAAGAATCATGGAAAAGATGATTGGAAATGAACTAAGTCCCAACAATATGTATGCATGTCCCCAATTTGACACTTGTCATGTTGGGAGCTACTTTGGCCCACTTGTCCCCAACTTTAGAACTTAGGATAAAATAATTATCCATACTTTATGATTTAAGAAATATTAATATAATATTCCTTTTTGGCTTAAGCTCCCTAGCTTAGCCCCTTTTCCTTAACTTTTAGGCTCCTCCCTTTCCCTAACCAGTGGAGTTTAGTCCCCCATCTCTTTTATCATGGTCAGTCTGTGCACAACAATGTATTTTATATTAATCATGAGACATATACAAAAATAGGCACACTGGCCTTTAACATCGAGGCTCTCCGATCTAATCAAAACATAAGCATCCTAGATTATAATAATTGGCTCACCAGCCTATAAAACATGTCATATACACAAAGGCTCCCTGGCATCAACATCGCGTGCACTTAAGATGCTGTGCACAGTATCATGGAATGTACAAGCTTCCTCATTTTACTGCACAGTACATGAATGCACTATGCCATGAAATGTGCACACAAAATTATATCAAACAACTCACCAGCTTACGTACATTTGTATTTATATTTACAATTGGGTTCAACCTAGGGATATTACATCTCAGGTATAGGTTAAAGAATCCCTTGGACAACTAAATTGAAGAATCTGGCTTGGAAAAGATGATTTAGTTCTTTCATATCAGTGTCAAAATTTATTGAGAATCGTGGTTTTCTATGGCCCCTTTGCATATTATTTCCTCTACCTTTTTTTTTCACCTCTGCCATTGCTACCCCTACTAAAAAAACCCATCCTGAAGAAATATTCCAATTAGAATATGAAAACGTTTAACAATTCGTTCACTAATAATCCACGTAAATAAAATCAAAATGTTGGCTCTATCATTCATGACAGAAGCATCAACAATCCATCCATTGACACAACCCACCAAATATCGAATTCAATAATCAATTGCAATTGAATAATAAATTACAGGGTCATTGGGAATATGGGGGAGCTTTGCAATGAATGAAAAATGGCAGCATGGATGAGAATGAAGAAATGGATATTGTTTAAGCAAAATGAAGATCCTTTTCCTTATAAAAACAATGTCTCCATATCATAATTTCCAACTCAAGTCGTCATCCAATCATTTTTAATATTTTCTTCTTAAAATGAAATTCATAACAAAAGAACATGGGATGAGTTAAATGTTATCGGGAATGTGGTGGGCCTATAATGAGAGAAAAATGAGACAATGAATGAGAATGCGACGATTATTGTACTGTTACATGAAATAACATTCATTAATTTTAAAATCATCATTACCATCATTTTCCCAAAAACATTTGGATACTCATTGTATGCCATGCTAATTATTTCCAAACTAATATGACAAAACTCCTAGCAATTTTCGTTTGTGAAAACAACATTTCTCTTTAACATTTAAACATACAATATCCACAATATGGCAACAACTTTCTTTAAACTGTTGAATACCAATCTCAAGGAAAATTACAGGATTATCAAACTTGCAAGTTTCATTCTCTTTTTTAAAACCATAGATATCCTTTTAAACTAGTAAATCATTTTGCATGAGAAATTTGACAAATAAATTTGACTCAATCATAATCATAACCATAATGCCTCAAGTTAGCATGAGAGGCTGAGAAAAGAATCGTAATAACTTTCAACTATACATCACATAAAATTTACACCACAACCCCAAATAACAACTACAAAAACAAATAGGGTTCATGATATTCTTGAGAAGGAGATCTAGTCCCTTAGATTGCAAATCTGAAAAACTTTTGATAGCTGCCCCAAACTCTAGGAAGGGCACATTTATGAGATGGAGAACCTCATTGTTTTGGGGGAGAAAAATATATGAAAACAAATGTCAGCATGGACTAAGGTTAACCAAAGGGAGAGACTCAGTGCAACCATTGAGGAGGGTTCACTTCTTTCATTCCCGACAGTTGGGAAAAACCCAACAAGGGCGCAAAACCCAGATGGTGCGCTCCTCCTTCTTTCCTTGTGTAACTTGCATTAAGAGGAATGCCACCTGATATATTGAATATCCAAATGGATAGGATAAATATTAGAGGTGGAATCAGTCAAAAATGTGAAGCCAAGGTGTAGCCATTGAGAAAGGCACACTAGCTTTTCTGAGCAAAACCTAGATCTTAAAAACAAGCAAAAAGAAGCAGAGAAACTATCAAACAACAAGAGAAAATGAAGCAGATAGCTTTGGAAAAAGAAAAGATTCATGTATTAGAGATAGGTTCACCTTTTATAATAAGGGACTAACTTATTTACATATTATGTGCTCTAACATAATGAAATACAACTTAGCCTAGGTTAACATGTGCGCCCCGGGTTGAATTTCTCCTTGGTGGCCCAATTCCTCCATGTTTAAATCTGGAAGCATCTCGACTTCCATGAGAAGCCAAGGAAAGAGAAAGTGCACCACTTCAGCTATCATCCACTTTTCTTGAGCTGGATTTTTTCCTTGGCGTGCAACAAGGTAGGAAGTGTAGGCCCGATTCCTTGTAGAAAGAGTCATGTTGTCTAGTAGTGTGATTTTGGATAAGGGGAGTTGGAAGTCCGGGATATTGTCCATCAGGTGTGTAATTGTAATTGGTTCCTCTAAGAGGGGAGGCTCAAACAAAGTCAGATGGTTGAAATTGATGAAAATGTGTATCCTGAGCTGAGGGGAAGATCCAATCAATATGCATTCTCCCCAATATTTTCTAGAATGGTATAAGGGCCATATCTGATTGGAAGAAGTTTATGATGTTGGCCTTTGAATAATTTCTTATCCAAATGTACCCAGATTCTATCTCTGGGTTGAAAGGACATGGAGGCCCTTTTTTTGTCATGCATTTTCTTTTCATGATCTTGAGCTGATTTTAGTGTTGTTGTTACAACAGTGTGTCACTGTGCAAGTTATTGAAGAAACCGGTGGGTTGAGTGTTTTTCTTGTTGTTGATGCATAATACCTTGGGGATCCAAAGTGAGGGGAAGCTCGGTTGGTGATGTTGGTTGGAGTCCTAAACATACTTCAAATGGAGAGAACCCAATAAAAGAGTGTGTGGCCTTATTGTATCTATGTTGCAAAATATGTAAGTAGTTGTCCCACTATTTGTTGCGCCCAAAATGAGTATGGAGAGCATGTACCAATACCCGGTTGAATACCTTTGTTTGGCCATATGTTTGAGGATGGAAGGTGGTAGATAACTTTAGTTAACACCCTAGTAGCACCCATATTGTCTTCCAAAATGTGATGAGGAAGCGTGAGTCTCTATCTGAAATGATGTTGCTTGGTAGGCCAAAATGTGGACATACATGTTGGAAATAGAACTTCATTGTTTGTGTTGTTGTAGTAGTCTTTTTGCATGGAATTAAAAGAGCCATTTTTCTAAAACGACATACCACTACCCAGATTGCATCATGTTTATTTTGGGTGGTGGGTAGTCTACTTAATAAATCCATAGAGATTGATTTCTAGGGTCGAGAAGGGAGTGGCAGTGGCTGGTATAAGCCATGCTTTCTATTGGATGGCTTCAATTGGGAACATAATGCACAAGTTCTGATGAATTTCTAAACTTGGGGTTGCATAAAAGGCCAATAGAAATGGTGTTGTAGGTGTTGGAGAGTCTTTGTGGTACCAAAGTGGCCACCATAGGCTGATGCATGATCTTCTTTAATGAGCAAGAGATGATCATCTGAGTGTGGAACACAAAGAAAGTTTAATTTGTAGAGCCATCCATCCCGGATGGGGTAATCCAAGAATGGAGTTTGATTGACAACCGTGGGATTGTGTACGACAACCCAAATCTCTTGAAATTCCTTGTCAGTAGCATATTGATCTTTCCATGTATCATAATTAGCACAACACACCTCTAAAGTTGGAAGAACTGGAGTTGGTGGCCTTCTGAGTAAATCAACCATTTTATTAGAAGTTTCCTTCTTATATTGGATTACCAAATGAAATTTTTGAATGTAGGATGACCATTTAAGATGCCTTTTCTCATGAATATTAGACTGTGAATTAATGAAAATCAACGAATGATGGTCTGTATGTAGAATAGTCTCTTTGCCCAACAAATAATGGCGCCAATTTTTGAGATCTTGGACCAAGCTGTAAAATTATTTTTCATAAGTACTATAATTTCTCTTAGCCTCGGAAATATTTTATGAGTGATAAGCAATGGGGTGGCCTCCATGTTTAAGCACGACACCAATAGCATACTGTGAGGCATCTGAATCAATCTCAAATGGTTAGGAGAGGTCTGAAAAATGAAATAATGGAGATGAGCATAGTGCCTCCTTGAGATTAAAAAAGTGGTTGGTAGCTTCGTTAGTCCAAATAAAGGTGGAATGACTATTAGATAGTTGATGTAAAGGACGAGAAATCTGAGAAAAATGAAGAATAAACTTACGATAAAAATTGATACCACCCAGGAATCTTTTTAGCTCGCTGGTCGAAGAAGGTTGTGGCCATTTCTTCAAGGATTGGATGTCGGCCAGATCCGGTGTTATAACCCTAAATTGCACTATCCCTGCTTACCTGGCATCAGGCCTACTCATTGCCTTTCCTTGCCAAAGCCATGCTGATCAAACTCTTCAAAAACCTCCTAAATCAAATAACCCACGCCCTAACCTAACACTGGGCGTGTTGGGACGCTGGCAGGCCTTCTATAGCACGCGTGTGAACGCTGGCTGACCCACTACAGCCCACGTTTACCTAACAAAGCAAAAAATCAGGAAAGTTTCCGCCAGGACGAAGAGATTTTTGTCAGTTAACTGGAACTCCCAGCCATGCATGGCCGAGAGTTCGCCTAAAACCCTAGCTCCTTCTAGCCTATAAAAGGAGGGGTAGGGGTACTATTCAAAGGAGGAAAAATCATAGCAAAGAAA
>ML778029.1:1995599-2009302 GCA_009831015.1 Picea engelmannii
GTGCTCTCAGCAAGTTGCATCTTGCAAAACTGAGGTTGTAGCCTCATTATGAGTTGGTGCTCATATGTATGATACTGTAAAGAATGTAACCATTACTTATCATATAAAGGAAAAGAGGTTTTTACCCTGCATGGGTTTCCTCGGGAAATATATGTCTCTGTGTTTCTCATATATGTGAATGATGCTGAAAGTGCCATTGTTTATTTCCCTGCATTATTGTGATCATCATTCAGAGTCTCTACAAAGAGTTTAAAAGAACCATAATTGTTTAAGCACGGTAACAACTGATTCACCCCCCCCTCTCAGTTGTCTAACAAATTTCCTTTGTTCTTCCAGGGATAACAATGTATTTATCCTTTGGGAAACATTAGAAGAATTTAATTCTTCAGTCTATAACATCAATCATAAGGAAGAAATCTCTAATTCAATAGGAAGAATAGCCTCTTGACCGTATATGAGATGAAAGGGAGTAAAGCCTATACTTTCTTGAGTGGTTGTACGGTCTTCCCAAAGAGCATAATTTAAAAGTGTGTGCCACTAGCGAGGTTTGTCTTATATGATTCTCTTTATAATCCTAACCATATTCTTATTAGTAGATTCCCCTTGTCCATTTCCCTGAGGGTGATAAGAATATGAAGTGAAATTGTTGACACCTAATTTAGCCAAAAATTGGGTCAATTTTGCAGAAATGAAGGTTGGACCATTGTCCATAATGATTTCTAATGGAAGGCCAAATATAGAAAAGCTATTGGAATCTAGAAAAGAAATTTCTTGTTCATCTTGCACATTTCTAAGAGGGACAACCTCAATCCAGTTATTAAAGTAATTAGTGGCTTTCAAAGTAAAGATATTCCCTATAGAGGATGACGGATTTATTAGAACAATAAAGTACATACCCCACTTAGAAAAAGGGAAATCTAGAAGGGCGGGTTGTAAAGGCATGGAAAAAAAGCGTTCTTTACCAGCGAATTTTTGGCATTTATCACAGGACCTCACAAATTTATAGGAATCACGATAAAAGGCTAGTAATAACCATTTCTTATGATGTTAAAAGTAGTGGCTTTAGAAGAAAAATGACCAACAATATGAATGACATATGTTGATGATCCATGGATCTCGTGTAATAATTTATGTGCTTCATCATCATTTACAAATTGGATCAACAAACCATCAGGAGATATTCTAAACAAGGAGTCTCCTAAAATGATATGCTTAGTAGGTTCAAGGTGGAGTCTCCTTCTCTGATGAGAGTCCAATTCATTTGGACACCTTTGATACTACAAATAATACACCAGATTTGTATACCAAGGATTCTCAGATATAGAGAGATTTTGATTTTCAATATAAAATAGCATTGAAAGAGGGTTTTCTTGGTCATCAAATTCTTCACTTGGTTCGGGATACTGAGCTAAGTGAAGGGATAAGTATTGTCCCTTGATTGTATTTGAAGTCATAATTTTCAAATCATGCTGTTGAATTTTGGCAAGCCAATATGAAAGTTTTCCTGAAAGGTAAGTTTGTGAAAGTAGAAACTTGACAGCAGGAAAAGGGACTTTTACCTACATATGTTTTCCCAAAATAAAATGGTGAAATTTTTCTATAGCTTTGACAAGAGAAAAACATGTTTCTTAATATAAGATTATTTGATCTCGTCATCTAATAGACTTTGACTCATGTAAGCTACATGTTTTTATTATTTTGGTCATCACATTGTAAGAGGATATCAGAAATTGCATCCTTAGTGGCATTGGTATATATGATAAAGTCCTTCTCAAAATTTGGTTTTGCCAAAACTGACACATAAATCATCACCTTCTTAATCCTAAGGAAATAATTTTTGACATCATCTATCCAAGAAAAATAATGATCTTGATTTAAAATATTATGTATTGGTTTAACCATGACAACAAAATCAGAAGCAAATCTATGAACAAAATTAATAATACCCATGAAAGCTTGAACTTCTTTCTTGAAGGTGGGGGAAGGGAGGTTTAGAATGGAAATAATCCTCTCGAGATCTCTACTTATCCCTGAATCAGAAATAATTTGAGAAAGAAGCTTACCCTTTGTGACACTGAAAATAAATTTGGAAGGATTTAAATAAATGCCAAATTTTTTGCAACACATGAGAACTTTTCTAAGATGACCGAAATGATCAACTGGTTTTTAGAATAAACAATCAAATCATCAAGATAAACCTATATAATCTTATCGATTAGATCGTCAAAATCTATATGCATATCTCTTTGAAAAGTGGCACCTATGTGAGATAATACAAAAGGCATATGTTCATAAGAAAATGTTCCCTAATGTGTGATAAATGTGGTTTTATATCTATTAGTTCTTTTTACCTTGATTTGATTATATCCATAAAAACCATCAAGTAAGGACATCATTTGATACCCTACGACATGTTGTAAAATCATCTCCATATTAAGAAGTGAAAATTTTATTTTTCCCTTTCCCTATTGAATGCACAAAAATTGACCCATAATCTCATCTAAACAATAGTTTTTTGAACATGCACTAGATTTGAAACCCATTCAGAATACTTAACTAGAAATATTATGATCTTTCAACAATTTTTCCAATTCTTTCTAATGGTGGCTTCAAGCGAAGGATTAATAGGTATTTTCCTTTTCCTAACTAGTATTGCTCCTTCCCTGATAGGAATGGCATGTTGTATGATAGTAGGATCACAACCATGAAGATATTCATATGACCAAGAAAAAACATCTTGAAACTCACACATTAATTCTATGAATTTCTCTTTCTCTTCATCATAACATTGGGCACCTAATTTAATTATCTTTGGATATTCAAATGTCCCAATTGATCTAGATTTATGAGAAGAACGAAATGAAACCACAGATTTATAATATTAACATAGAGACATAGTGAACAATAACATATATACAATAAAACATGACTTCTATTAAATAAGAAATTTGTTGAAAACTGTAAAATGCAAACTAAAAACAAGCTTGTTAGAATGGTAGCATCTTATGTTTGACAAGAGATGTGACGGCCTACACTCATTCACACAAAGATGAGTACAATCATGCTCTAAAGGCATTTTTACAATAAACATGAATTCCAAAACCCTAGACATCCAAAAACCTAACCCTAGGAAATGAAGCACCAAAAGTCATGTGGGCCCCTTTGGGGTAAGTTAGTACATCAACTTCTCGAGCTCATAACATTTGCATACAATATTTGTTTAGAGAGCACAATAGATCGTTGGAAAGGTATTGATGAATATATTCATTAAGGGGTATCAATTATATATTTTGGTTATCATTTGGGTTCTTGATCACTAAAAATCATCATTTAGGCCTTCAAAATGGCCTTGGAAGTTTAGGAACCGAAAAACGCCTAAAAATAGTAAGTTGCCAAAAAAATTGTTTTTAGCCAGTTGGAGAAGGTGGGTGGCCACCAAGATCCTTTTGGATCACCAATATTCAAGGAAATGGTATCACCAACTTTCCGTTTTTACTCCTCTTCCTTATGTGTTTCTTTGTTGCCTACATCACTTGACGAAAATGAATTCTCGAGAGGAGTCAAGCATTTAGGAAATTTTTCATCCTCAACAGAGATGATTTCCTTGGGCTTAAAAGGTTCATTTTGTATGAAAGTGCAAATTCCTTCATCACTCAGGAAAACTTGCCATGATTCTAGGTTATTGGGGAGGTGAGGTTGGTATAGAGTTTGGAATGTACAATTAGGTCTTTGAGGTAAGAGTCATCGTGTAGGAGATGCTGCAAAAATAGCTAATCTATCATCCATTGAATTAAGTTCACTTTTAACATGAGTGATGTTAAATGATAATAGATTTGAAATCAACATCCAAATAGCTTGGGTATAACATTTAAGTAACTTATTGTTTGGTACATAAATTTTCCGTACAAGATTCACAACAAGTTCAGAATATCCAAAGACTGTAAGGTGGCCATAACCAAGATTATATGCATTTTAAATTCCCAACAATAAGGCCTCAAACTCAATAACATTGTTTGTACAAGAAAATTCTAGCCTATAAGAGAAATTGTGAATTTTGCCTATAGGAGAATATAAAATGATGTCGAATCCATTACCTTCATTTGAACATGAGCCATGGAAATGAATGTGCCACATGCCATCATCAAAATCAATTGTTTCAAGTATAGTGTCACTTCATCATCAAACTTAGATTACATCCCCAAATATTTTTTGAGATAATTTACATTGGGTTAGGGAATGCTCTCTATATAAGGTGAAATTCTTCCTTCCCTAAGAACTATAATGTTCTTTCCATTTCGAGGGAGGGATAAATGTGTATCATCGAGTGATAGGTATCCAATAGTTAAGTCTTACCAATCCCTTCCCAAAATAATCGATTAGTTACTCACTGACATATCAATTACTTGGATATTGAGAGTTTTCCTTATCTTGGGATGTGCACACATAAATAAGGTTACACATTTGATTTCAGCTATAGTTGTGTTAGAAAAATAGGTGTGCTTGTTTCACCATAGACAATATAGCAATATTTTCACCCAACCATAGGTCGAATCCACACCCGATCACGTCAACCTTGATACAGAATAATTCTGGAAGAAAACCTTAGGTTAAATAGCCAAGAAAGGGAGCATACCACTCTCCAGAGCTAAAGTACCAGGAAGAAAGTCCAAACCATAACTAAGAAAAATTCCAAGCCTAAATTTATGAAGTTGTGAGTGTGTGTGTTTCAAATGAGCTCTAGCTCCTTCTTATTTATACTGATCCTTCTTATCTCTCTGGGCTGGCTTCTCTTTCTCGAGGCTAAGAACTCAATATTAATTATTCTCTTTATTCGAATTGTCTTCTAGGGTTATTTCCAAGGCTTTTAGGGTTTCTCTTGCTTCCAATAATATTGTATTCTTTTCAAGGTTACACATGGACGTTAATACCTCTTGCAACTACCATAATATCAACACTCCCTCCTAGCTAGGGAGGTATTAAAGGAAATTTTCTTGAGCACAAACATACAATTCAACCGGTAGCATCATCATAGCCACACAAGTTGTCTCATGGTCAAATCATGAGCACCATAATCATTATTAGTATCATCTGATAACATCAACTCCATCATCTCTCAAAATCCATACTCTATTTGGGTAATCAAGCATGATGTTGAATAAGTCACTCACTCCACAGAGTGATACAAGAACCATTCTTCTAATCTGGACATATGTCCTAGAAGAATAATTGTTCCAATAGATGATGGAAGCTGCGTTATGGGCCACAAGGAATATTCTTCTAATCCAGTAATACATCCTAGAAGAATGAATTTCCTAGACCATTTTCCCTCCGACCACTACTATGAACTCAGGGAAAATGTTTTTCCTATACTAATATGTCCACTTTGGTAACTACTGTGAACTTAAGGAGACAAACCATTCTTCTAATCCAGACATATGTCCTAGAAGAATAGTTTTCCATGGTACATCAAAAATATTTCAACCTAGACCATTCTCCATAGGGAGAATGTATGTCCACCAACACGCTGATGATCCATCTAGCTAGTAATCATTTCCAACACTACTTATAGTCTTCATGGAAATTAAAAAAATTCCATTCAATAGAGCACAATTGTGTCTATCCATAGTAGTACACAATTACTATCCAGTGGTACACAACCACACCAAGTAGCACACGAGTACTAACCAATGACACATAGTCAAAATCAATGGAATACATCCACCATAGTGGCATACAACTACTATCCAGAGACATACAGTCTCCACATCAATAATATTGTCTTATATCAACCTGCATAAAACAATATCATGATATAAACTGAGTCATCTAGGCCATTCTTCCACTCACATCTATGAGATCTGGAAGAGCATCTCCCCTCATAAAGTACAACATCATCCATGGGATATTTGGACTATTCTTCTCAAGCATCGCAGAATAAATATCCCTAATTTTTTATCCTGGACCATTCACCTAATTGGTCCATTCCTCCAGCACTAATCATAGTTCAACCTAGCTATAATGAGTCTTCCCTAGAGAATGCATGTCTCTGATTGTTGAACCTGGACCATTCACCTAATTGGGCCATTCTTCTAGCACTAAAAAGAGTGCAACCTAGAGAGAGTGATTCTTCCCTAGGGAGTGACTATCCATACCATTTCCTATGGAAATGATTGTCCTGCACCAACCTCCAAAACAGACCATTCTTTGAAACTTCTCACAACTGTGAACTTCAAAAAAATGAATGCTCGAAGAGGTGGACCATTCTACTTGACCAAAACTCAGAGTGACTTCCAAGAAGAATGTATGTCCTAGACCATTCCCCCACACTGGACACAAGGGGAATCATTTTCTATCATACATCAACAATCTATTGGACCATTTTCATTACGAAAATGACTGTCCAATCTAGACCATTTTATGAACTGGAAAATTCTTTTCCGTCAGAAATCTTGAACCACTTTCCAAACTGGAAAGAAACTACTCATCCTGGACCATTTTCCAAACTCGAAAATGATTTTCCATAAATAAATAACATATCAGTGCTCCCCCCCAACCTGGGAGTAATATCTTCCTTTTACAATAAGGAATTTGTCTCCATGAACCCTAGCTTGTCTCTTAAGTACACAAACTTTTCATCTTGGATAGAGGGTTTACCAAAATATCTAGTATCTCCTCATCTGTGGAGATATATGGGAGAACCACTCTTCTCTCTTCTAGACTTCATCATGGAGAATATAATGCTTGATCTCAATGTACTTCGGTCTGTCATGGAACACTGGTTTTCTCTAAAAGATTTGCATAACTCAGATCATTACAATATTTCATGGGTGAATTAAGCACTTGTGTTTCCTTCTATCTCGTTACATCGTGGAAAGTCTCAAAATGAAACATATCCAAGTAACACTTCTTCTGTCATCATGAGATTTTGTCATGGAACATCATTCCAGATTTTTGAGTAACCATTCTGATACACTATCTCTTTCATAGAAATTTTTCACCACGCTTCTGTTGTATATGAGATACTATACATCAAGTTGTTTGAATCCATACAAGGTCATCTTATATCTGCATACATGGGTCTCTTTCTGTTATAATCTTCTTTCTCAATTTTTCTTTATTGGGAAAAACAATATTTTATATGTAAATTCCAATCCATCGATACTATAGGAGGTACATATGGTTTACTAGAACAAGTTGTCATGATAGTCTTCTCCCTCCTTCTGGAAGAACATTTGAATATTGTAATTCTTACATTCATAAGTATTTTTCACATTTTATTACATACAATGTTCTTTATCATAACTTCCATTTCTAGTCGTTTCAAACCAAGCTAGTAGTCTTATGATTCTGGATATAATAACTAGTTGTTCTGGCTTTTCTTTCTTTCTTGGAATATTCATGTTCTTCCTCATGTTCCTCTTTAGATTTTGGGTCCATGGATTCTTCTATAGATTCCATTCCCTGAATATTCCACTTCTTCCTTTCATCATAGGATTATGGATGTAGATAGACAACCAAGGATACTTAAGGCTTCTTTTCAAAGAAGACTTCTTCTAGAGTCAAATTGAACATGTATGGTTGCTACTTTCAATTGGAAAATGGATAGATACTTCATTTTCCTCAATGTATCATATCATTTAGTATTAGATCCCTCCTAATTATTGCTTCATGCATGAATCCATGCTCTTCTTTTGTAATCAAATCACTCCATCTAAGAGAGTCCACACTTCTGTATGCATCCTTATTTCCTTCTGCAAGGTGTCACAAGTGTTTTTATAATTTCCTCTTGGCTATTGACTTCTTTCTATTTTGACTTCTTCTGGATCTCTTCAGGTTTGATTCTGATTTTGGCCTCTCTAGTAGTTGTTACTTATATAATATCTTCCACAGGAATTGTTACCAAAGATTTTCAATGTACTTCATCTTTTTCATGTGTATTTATTGATTTGTAGTCATCGTGATAGTAATCCTTATCTTTTTATTCTTCCATAGGTAATGTTTTACTTGACCATATTATCTTCTAAGAAATAAATATACATGATATGTACAGGAACTATGTAAACATTGGTATATACAATAAATTTGAAGAATATTGTTACCTTAACTTAGAGGAAGAAGTATGTTTTATCCTTCTTGGCTTTCTTTGAGGGTTCCCTTTCTTCGACACCTGATGCTTTGTTTGTCTCCTTCATTTTATTTAACTCGGGAAAATGGTTCCTGTAGTGACCATATTTTCGACAGTTGAAGCATTGTATTTTTGACATATCCTTTTCTTGATTTGGTTTCTTCCTTAAGACAAACTTCTTCTTATTCCTGAAATTATTGAACTTTGTTGTGAAAGCTTGATCATCATATTTCGTTTGGGATTACTCTTTTGCGTTAATCCTTGATTCTTTTTATGCACAACAAGTCCAAAGTTTTTCAAATGTGGGATACTTCGTTCTTGTGTTCATGCTTGCGACAAATGCATCCCATGTCTTGGGAAGACCATTGAGTACTATATTTACCAGTTCCTTTTCTGAAATGATTTCTTCAATAGCTTGTAGTTTATCTCTTAGCTAAGATATTTTTACAAGGTATAATGTTATGTAATCATCATCATTCATTTTCATGTCACGGAGCTCATTCTTAAGACTCATTACTTGTCCAATGTTTTTGACTAAGAAGAGGTTAGTTAGGGAATCACACATCTTCTTAGATGAGTCAAGATGAGATATGTAGGGTATCAAGTGGTATTTTATAGAGTCCATTGTGATACTCATAGCATTAATGTCATTGTCCTTGAACTTCTCCATAACTGCAACATTTTGAGGTTCCTTCTCTTTTCCTTCTTCAAACTGTGGTTCCACGATCTTTCCTTTCACGATATCCAACACTTTATTCTTGGCAAGGATGAGGTCAATCCTTGTCTTCCATGATCTGAACTTAGAATCCCCTTCTAACTTGTTTTCTGACTTCATAGAGTAAATCATGACTATTTTGACTTGGTCAACCTTTGACTTTGACCAAAAACTAAAAATTGATGTCTTAGCTTACTGAGAGTACCAGGGGGTGCACTAGGCTAGGGAACACTAGGCTATCCAAAAATTAGCTCAATATATTCACTTAAGGTGCATTAACAAGAGGGTTAGAGTTTTGTTGCTACAACAAAACTTTGATTCCAACTATAACTGAGAAAATGCTCCCAATATATCTTCCATTAGTTAGACTGTCTGAAGATAGTATGGGCCCATAACCTATTAGAAAAATATGTGTGCTCATTTCACCATAGACAATATAGCAATATTTTCACCCAAGCATAGGATGAAGCCACCCCTAAGCACCTTAACTTTGACAGAGAATAATTTTGGAAGCAAACCCTAGGTTCAATATCCAACCAAGGTAGTGTACCACTCTCTAGAGCTAGTGTACCAAGAAGAAATTCCAAACCATAACCAAGAGAAAGTCCAAGCCTAAAACGAGAAATACACATTGCAGTAGCTGCAGCTGCAACTACTCTCCAAACATGTGCACTACTAAATTTCTATAGTTGTGAGTGTGTGTGTGTGTGTGTGTCAAATCAGCTCTAGTTCCCTCTTATTTATACTTCTCCTTCTTAGCTGTATGTGACGACTTCTCTTTTTGGAGGCTAAGAAATCAATATTTATTATTCTTTTTAGTCGACTTGTCTTATAGGGTTATGTCCAAGGATTTTAGGGTTTCTCTTTCTTCCTAGAATATTCTAGTCTTGTCAAGGTTACACGTGGATATTAATACCTCCCACAACTACCATAATATCAACAAGTTGATTGCTCTAGATTATTATAAGAGAACTTGCTTCTATAATTTGTTTTGGTACAAGATAAGCCAAGCTCTTCCATGATGATTTTAAAAATCACACTTGGACTAGAAATGCCATCAATTAGGAAACAATAAGCTATTTTATCCATAATTTTTACTGAGATATAGAAAGGAGAGTTTTTTACAGGGTTCCTAAAGTTATTTACACCTATCTTATTTACAATTGAGGCTTCTTCCTTTGACTCTTCAAATAGATTGGATATGGTAGAAATATTACCTTCCATAAAGTCCTTAAGATGCTTTTGTTGTTTTAGGATGACAACCATGTCCAAAAGGGTAACATCAACTTTGGTATTAGTGAATTGGTTAAGGATATTTCACTTAGAAGAGGGAAGAGGAGAATATACTCCTTGATTGCTTGAAGTTCTGACAGTTTGTGTATCAACACTTTGAGAAGATGAACTTGGGGCAGCATAAGTGTGGGGAAGATCAAATTTTCTCTTGGAACTATAAGATTTATTCCTAGTATTCACTACTATAACATCCTCTGGTTCAACTCAATCTAAAACAATGATAGTGGTCTCAGATCTTTTGCGAAAAATATTATCTCTAGCATTTTGTTTAACCTTGCAGGTATTCTCATCATGATTTTCTTCACAAACATTACACCAAGTGCGATTCATTATGGACTTTTGATGAAAAGTGATTTCATTAGTATTTCTAAAAGGTGATAGGGAAGAAGAAGCCTTGAGGGAAGAGGAAGAAGAAATTCCTTTTCATTTATAGGCTATCATCATATTATTCATATCTTGCATGAGCTATAGAATGGAATACATATTTGTTTTCTTGACCAAGTCTCCCTTATGAAGACCTATTCTCTCAAGTTTTGTTATCGGACTAATCGGTAGGTGCGGACACTAACTGATCTCCCTAGATCCACCTAGATCTAGAACAAAAAACACCAGAACATGTAAATGTCACTTCCTCTCGCCATCGACATCCTAGCTCTATTCCAACGCTCATACAATGATGATCCTGCAAAAGAACGCAACCAACCAAAGTGATAGTAATAGCATGAGGGTCAAAACCTTTGGAACAGAGCTAGGATGGTGATGGCGAGAGGAAGCAACATTTAAATGGTATTTCACCCATCCCTCTTTAGTTAGTAAATTCAATATTTAAAACTTATGTATGTGATCAAGGAATCATACAATAAAACACAACAAGCTTTATAGGAAAGAATCATATTACTGTATCATATTAAATGTAAAAGGGAGATCACAACCATGGACTTGATGTCGTAAGGTCCCTTCCAACTATCCTTCGTTCCCCACACACTTTCACTCCAAGAATTCTAAGAGCATAGATCTGATGATATTCACAATCTATCTTGACAAAGCAAATCTCAAAGCCACTCCAACCAAGCTAATAATTCCAAGCCAACCAAAGCTAACAAGCTCAAGAACCCCTTCTCCATGAGAGCTCCTCTCCTTTTATAATTTGAAGAGGATAAGGTGAGGAGGTTTGGATGATCCCACTAAATCATGAAAGAGAGTAAGATCCAAACCATTCAGATGCCACCTCACCATGGAAGTTTCTCCTTCTAGAAGATTCAAGAAAACGCTCATTTTTCCCACGTGTAAGCATTCTTGCACCCTACTTATAGTGCAACCTGTGAAATGTTCGCACCCTAGCTATGATGCAGCCTATGAGAATCAGACATTCTCGCACCCTAATACATAGGCAACCTGCGAACTTCCTTTTTTATAAGCTTTTTACACAAGAAAATGCAACTTCTTTTCTTAGGAAAAGTTCTTCTCTCTTCTCTTTTCAGGAACTTAGGCCACTGACCCCTCTAAAGGAAACAAATAGGTTTACATCATTAATGGTCATAGGGATGATGAAAATAATGTGTAACAGAGATCCCCCCAAAGTATGAAGTTAGAAGAGAGTGATAGCTGAAATACTTTGTCGATGTGCGTAGGGAACAAGGAACAGTCGGTCGGAAACCTGCCAACAAACAAGGAAATATAGTACAATAATATATCATCACTGAGGTAGGCATTCCCATACTCATAATACAAATGACTCAAAGCATAAATGTCGACATGCGAAGATCCATGTCAAGTAAGACAGGTCATGGCCACCAAACATACACTGTGGATCCATGCCGATATGACTCAAATCTGAACATAGCCACCAAAAATACAGTGTGGATCTATGTGTTAAAGACTCAAATTTGAACATAGCCACTAGACATACAATGTGGATCTATGCAACAATACACTGAATATACCCCAATGCAACCTGGATCTGTCAGAAATATCCAAGGTCTTCATCTCCACCACTCTATAGTATGAATCTAACCATGTGAATACATGTGTTGAAGTCAAACATGGTAGAAACCACTTGATTACTGGTCATTAGTATATATCGTTAACAAGTGTGAAGGAAATCACCATTAATGTCAATGAATCCCAAGGTACTCTGGTACAATCCAATGAATGTGAATAAATGAGCTAAAGTTGAACACTCGGCGGAATCTCCCGATCAAGGGTTGATAATGAAAACCCACTATCGAAAGTGAGGAAACCTGCCATTGAGGCATGCAAGTTCCAAGGTACCAATTAGTTTCTAAGTCTAATTCATAGATAATGAGTTGAAGTCAACAGGAAAAGACTCATCACAGGAGGGCCTTAATGTATCCCACATCAATGACATGAAACAAGTAACAAGATTCGATGTAGATCAAAGTAACAAGTGATTCAGGACTGACTCAGGGATGGCCGATGCCATAGAAGGCTTAAAGAATGCAAAAATGGCCAATGCAATAGAAGGATTTTTGAGTTGGACATATTTTTGAACATATTGACGAAACAACAACTGTCTTGGAAAATAATGACTCAACAATAGGGATCACAGACCTATTTGTAATCTTATAGGAGTATGATCAAGAGACAAGTGGATTTTCCAACCTAGACACAAGGCGATTGAAAGGGTGTCATGTTCAAAATCGACTCTTCCACAGAATACAGGTTTAGATACATTTCTTTCCCAATTTTTTCCCCACCATTTATGGCGAGTACCTCTTTATTTTTACACAAGCTTGAGGAGGATAACATATGCTTGAAATGTAAGCTCATCTGATCCGGATTAGTTTCGGCACGAAATGAGAGCGGAGATATAATAAAGAAATGCACAGAGATATCGCGTATATCCAGTAATATAACATAAATATATCAGAGATGCAACCATAAACACAGAGATCCAGTAATACACGATTTCTATTAATGAAATAAATGTACAGAGACTGTAAAAATACAGAGTGAAAGACTCGCTAGAATGGTGGCAGATTATCTCTGAGAAGAGATGTGACAGCTACTCGCATTCGCAAGAAGATCATTACAATGAGGCTCTGGAGGCCTTTTTACAATAATCGGGAATGCCAAAAGTCCTAGACATCCAAAAACCTAACCCTAGGAGATGAAGCACCAAAAGTCATGTGGGCCCCGTTTGGGTAAGTTGGTGCATCAACTTCCTGGGGTCGTAACTTTTGCATACGATCTCCGTTTTAGGCGTGTGATAGCTCGTTGGAAAGGTATCATCGAGGAGATTAATTTTGGGGCCTCAATCATGACTTCAGCTATCACTGAGAACCTTGATCTTGAAAAAAAATCATTTAGGCCCTCAAAATGGCCCCGAAAGTGAAAACCTGCTAAAAATAGTAAATTTCCAAAATGGCCAAAAAACTGTTTTGAGCCATTTGGAAAAGGTGGGTGTCCCCTGATATCCACCTGGATCAATCCTCCCTCCTTAGGAAGAAATGGTCTCCATTGCGTTGAGTTCCCGGGGGAGAGGGAAAAGCATTTGTTGAATCTGCATCTTGGTGAGCTGCTTGTCTTACTGGAGAAGTCACGCTGCTT
>ML778029.1:2033763-2046379 GCA_009831015.1 Picea engelmannii
CTTTCAATGATAGTAAGAACACGAAGCAAACCAAGGAGTTTCTCAATGCAAATGAAAATTTCCCTTTCGAAACAATAATCAACTAAGAAACACCAAACTCTTAACTTTCAATCAATCATTGATCTTTAACCAATACAACACATTCAATTCCAGTGATCAAAGAAAAAGAAACGTCAATAAAGGCTAAAGAATGAAAGTTAAGTGATCAAAGCAAGAACAAGCTTAAAAACCCTAGATCAGATCCGGCAAGCAAAAGAAGAAAAAGATGTGTAAACCAGTGATATGAAGTGTCAAAAAGACTAGAATCAACCTTTCTGAGCTATTGGAAAAGTCAAAATTTGAATCCAAAAAATTTTCAAAATCTGCCCGCAGGCAAGCTTTGGACACAGTGCGGGAAACTTCAATTTCCGCAGTCCAGTTAAAGACAAGATGCGGACTTTCTGCACTGGATTATATATGCAAGGTGCAGACACTCGGGATACCCACAGGCTGTCAATAAGCACAATGCGGAAATCTCTGAAAGTAAAGAAAAATTTTCAACCTCAAGCAAAATTCAACTTGGTTTTGTAACCCAGAAGGTGTCTCAGGGTATCCTGAGGACTCAGAAGTTTACAAATCAAGAGAAAAAGGCAACAAGAGCAAATGGCCATAGAAAGTTCAAGAAACCAAAAAGACAAAGGTATTTCTCCCCAGTGGAGTCGCCAATTTTGTTTATGGATAAATTCGTGAGTGCGGACACAGACCAATCTCCCCAAGATCCACCTGGATCTGGAACAAACCATAACAGAATACTACTCTTTCCCTAGATCTAGCTATTGAATGAACTAAGAGAAATGGATAGTGGACATACCTTATGAACGCTCTCCTTTAATCTCTGTTGTTCCTCGCTCTGCTCTGATTCTCTTGTGTCGTTCAATCACAACAACACAAACCAATCACAACAAAAGGGATTAATATATTCAATATCTAGTCTATACATGTGATCAAGGAATCATGTAATAAGATGACATCATCATTATGGGAAAGGGACATATTCATGTATTGCATTAACTGAAAGAGAAATATACAACCTGAGCCTTGATGTCGTAGATCTCCTTTCGATGGCTCCTAGCTCTGACACACACACTTGCTCATGCATGAAGAAGTTCAACCACATATAATTACTTGTAGTCTCTTGCCGCTGTAGCTTCAATCCTTCATACAGTCTTGCACCAGTTCTCCTATCAATCTCTAGCTAGCTTGCTTGTTTCTTTCTTGCTTTATGTTTGCTTAACCTTTTCCATAAGTAATCTTCTCAATATATAGGAGAAGATTGATTAGTTACTTGGATAGGGAATGATCCCAAGATATCTGGAAAGTCAGTATTTTGCCAACCATTCGAACTCCAACTCATCCTTCTAGAAGATTCCTTCTAGAAGGATCGAGAACTTATTCATTTTCCACCTTTAGAAGCATGTCCGCACCCTAGCCATTGACACAGTGCGGATAGTCCGCAGTCAAGCTTAATGCAGCATGCGGAAATTAATGATTTCCACAGGAGAGTATAATGCAGCCTGCGTACTATTTTCAAAATAGGATTTTGAGAAAATGACAAGTGTAGCTTTCTTCTGGAAAATGTTCTTAATGAAGAGTTTTATCTTCTATCATCATGACATAATCATAGTATCATCTTGATAACCAAAAATGTGGATAACATCTAGGAAACCAAGATGGAAGAAAAATGCTTCCTCAACATAACAAATGCACTTTGGAAAACAAGCAAAGGAATAGCAGAAAGCGCAAGAGGAGCCTCAGGAGGTATAGTCACTCTATGGAACCATACGAAGTATGACCTCATTAAATATGAAAAATGCAAGCACTGTATCTACACCAACCTCCTTCACAAAGAAACAGGTCGTCAGGTAAGTCTCTTCAATATTTATGTGCCTGTCCTCTTGGAGGAAAAAAAATTATTCTGGGATACCCTAAAAGATTACCTACTTCTAAATTATCTAGAAAATATCATTATTGGAGGGGACCTCAATGTGACCCTAGCAACAACCGAGAAAAAGGATGGCTCCATTGTGCGAGATCCAGCAAGGGAATGGGTAGAATATATCATGTTAGATTGGGAGCTTGAAGATGTCAAACCTACTAAAGGGAAATACACGTGGTCTAATAAGAGGGCAGGACCAGGGCACATTGTTTCTAGGCTGGACAGGTTGCTAGTTCATAACACCTTTATGATTCTGGGCCTCACCCTGTCCTCCTCCATCCTCCCTCACAATGTATCAGACCACAAACCAATCATGTTGGATATTTCACATGACAAAAACCTCAAGCCAATCCCTTTCATATTTAGCCCAACTTGGCTCCAAGATGAAAGCTTCCAGGATCTGCTTACCAAAACTTGGAATGCAACAGTAAGGGGCTATTCCTTCTTTGTTTGGGAAGAAAAACTCAAAAGATTAAATGTAGTGCTAAAGTCCTGGGAAAAAACTCTACCTAACCCTACTCTAGCCCGCCAAGAAACCCAAAAACATCTTGAAAATCACCAGCTGGATATGGAAAACCAAGGAATCATCCAAGAAACTTTGCAACAAGAGGATCAGCTCCAAAGGAATTGGCATCAAGCCTGTAGAGAGGAGGAAAAGTATTGGCAACAAAAATCTAGGAGCCTCTGGTTGGAAGAAGGGGATAAAAATACTGTCTTCTTCCACAAACAAGCTGAAGCTCGAAAGTAGTTCAAGAATGTCACAAAAATTCAGGCCCAAAATAAAATGATAACAGATTTTGAAGGCATAAAAGTAGCTATGGCAGAAGCCTTCGAAACTCTTTACACGAAAACTCAAAGAACTGTTATAGATCCCAAAGACTACCCTCTCTCTTTAGTTCTGGCCCTCATTCATGATAATGTCAACATCAAGATAACTAGGGTAGTCAATCAACAAGAAATAAAAGAGGCACTTGATCAAATGAACCCAGACAAAGCCCCAGGACCAGATGGGTTCACAGCCATATTTTACCAAAACAGCTAGGATATAATAAAATCATACCTCACAAAGATGATCAAGAAATCTCAGAATTGCACCAAGATAGGAGGAGGAACAAATTCGTCTTTTATTGCTCTCATTCCCAAAGAAAAAGAAGCAGTCAACTTTGAAAGGTTTCACCCAATTTCTCTCTGCAACACAAGTTACAAAATCCTCACCAAAATAATAGCTAACAAAATTAAAAATATCCTTCCCGCAATTGTCCCGGAAAATCAAGGAGGTTTTGTAAAAGGCTGGTATATAGTGGACAAAATCATCCTCGTTCAAGAGGCCCTGCACTCAAGCGTTTGCAGAAAAGACAAAGGTATGATAATGAAACTCGACTTGGAAAATGCGTTTGATAGAGTTAGACATAATGTTTTGTTCAAGGTCATGGAAAATTTTGGTTTCGCCCCCTCCTTCATAAATTGGATTAAATCTTGTATTGGCTCCCCTTGGATAGCCCCTCTAGTGAATGTTCAGGCCACTAAGTTCTTTCAAGCCTCTAGAGGTCTTCGGCAAGGTTGCTCCCTCTCCTCACTCCTCTATGCCATCCAAGCCTCGGGTCTTAGCCACCAACTAGACCATGGCCAATCACATAACAAACTTCACGGCCTGAGAATTTTCCCTGGGGTAAAAGACATCAACCACACCCAATTTGAAGATGACACATTGCTAATGGGAGGAGCAAGTGTGCCTATAGCAAGGAAATTCAAAAAGGAGTTAGACACCTACATAGAAGTCTCAGGAAGTGTGATAAGCTTGACTAAAAGTAATATCTTTGGTTGGAACATGACTCCAAGGGAGATGCTAGATATCTCAAGAATCCTTGGAATGGAAGGATGCACCACCTGGGATGCGTTTAAATACCTGGGCATCCCTATTTTCAAATCTAATCCCAAGGCTTCGGATTGGGACCAGCTGATAGGAAAACTTAAAAATAGAATAAACTCCCGGGGAGAAAACTGGTTAAACCTTGTAGGCAAAGTGGTCCTCATCAAAGCAGTGTTAGCAAGCATCCTAATCTACCAATGCTCCTTAATTTTGGCCCCGATGTCCACTTTCCATAAAATTGAAGCACTGTTTAGAAGATTCCTCTGGGAAGGAGGGAAGCAGACAGGGAGGAAACTGCACCTTATAATATGGGAAAAAATAACCAAGCCTTACCTTGAAGGGGGACTCCAATTTAAAAACCCCCATATTCAAAATTTAGCACTGGGAGAAAATATCTTATGGCATATAATCACCGGCAATTCCTCCTAGAGTAAAATAGCGTTATGGAAGAAGTACTTTCGAGGCCCAAGGAAAAAGTGCCTTGACAGTCCAGCCAAGGTGGAGAAAGGATCCCCAATTTTCTCTCTATGCTAGAAGGCTCTCAGTCACTTTAAACCTCACTCACTTGGATACCAGGCAATGGTAAATAAATCAAGGTTTGGGAAGACTCAATCATGGGAGACCCACCACTAGACTCGAAGCAGGGTCTAGATTGTCTTAAAGAGTAAATAATACTAAAGAATTTACACAATATGTGGGATATCTCACGCTGGGAAAAAAATGAGAGCCACTCTTGGCTAAGGTGGGAAATTGCCAACTTACCCCTAAAGCTAGAAGAGGAATGGAACATGCTGAAGTAATAGCTGCAAGGGAAACCCCCTTAAAAAAAAAGGAAAAAAGATAAGAGAGGGTGGGGACCATTTTCTGGGCTTTACACTACAACAACAGGATATCAACATATAGCATAAGTCCCCCATGTCCCACCATACCCGACAATTTGGAAAGCCATCTAGTCCTCCAAGTCAATTCCAAAGATAGATATGTATTTCTGAACCATGGCACACAGAGGTATTCTCACTGGCGAAAATCTAAGAAGAAGAGGTTGGGAAAGCCCCTCCATATGCCCACTCAACTGTCAAGAAGAGGAAACTACGGACCTCCTACTTTTAAGATGCACTTACTCCAAAGAAGTCTGGCATTTAACCCTTGGACTACACCCAAACACTCTTGCATTACCTTAATAAGTCACCACCCTGCTCCGGAATTGGAACTCCCTTTTCCCTTTTCAAACAACAAAAAAGGGTCAACTCTCCACTCTTTGGAGAAATCTCCCAAAAATTATTCTCTAGAAAATATGGATTGAGCAAAATAAAAAGTTATTCGGGGAAGCCAAAAGCAGCCCTGCCTAGGCAGCCACAAAGATAAAGGCCCTCTTTGGCGAGAGCACCTCCCATTTCTGTAAAGAAACAAACTCAAAGTCGTTAGAATTGGAAGAGAAACTCTGGATTGAACATCTTAAGCTCCAAGATCAACAACAACAAACTCATAACAACTCACACCACCAAGAATGGGAAATCAGGATGGAGGAGCAAGAGTTTGAAGAATGCAAAAGAAAGGAGAACAAGTATATTCTATTCTTTGACAGAGCTTCCAAAGGGAACCCAAGAGTTGCAGGAGGAGGAGGAATCCTAGTAGGCCCCAAATTACTCATAGAAATCAAGTTTGCCTAGGGACTTGGCATAGAAACCAATAACATAGCAGAAGCACTAGTCCTCTGGCAAGGGATAAATCAAGCTATTTTGTACAACGTCTAGGAACTGGTGATAATTGGGGATTCAAGGCTAATAATCCAAGCCTTAATTCTCCGCAACAAAGACCAAAATGAAAAACTTCAACACATTTTGGAGAAAATCCATCTCCTCCTAGGAAAGCTTCAAACTTATCATCTTTTCCATGTCTTTCGGGGAATGAATGCAGCAACAGACGAAGAGGCCAACAGGGGATCCCTCTCAAGAAATGGAACCTTACAAATTAATGAAACCTTGACCAGTTGGGAACTCCCATGAGAAATTAGAATAAAACAGGGATACGAGCTGGCAAGTGGGCAAGTCAAGTCCTTGAAGGTACAGGGTCAAATCCACCACAGTCACTAGTCAAGAGGAAGTCAGATCTGATGGAATCGCCAATCATTTGTTCATTGAAACCAAGCAAGATCCCATGCTCCCTAGATCATGCGTATCACATGGGAGCAACGAATCTGTGGATTTCTGAGTTAAAAGGATATGCAGAGAAGGAAGACACGCAGTCCAGAAGTAGTCGAAGACTGGGAAGAAAGGCATGCAACAACACAATGATTAGAGGAGAGAGAACGTTGCATAGGAGTAGCAGCCCAGAAGCAGCAAGGGAAGCGATGGCGTCGAGCTCAGGCAGTAAGACAATGATGAAAGAACAATTGGCAGCACTGGAGGTGAACATGAAGCATCTCAAGCATTAGTTGAACAACCTGGATGACTTCCTCCAGAACTTAGATATCAATGTAGGGAGACAGCTAAGGATGTTGTAAAATGACATCACCTCTACCAAATTCGGTCTTTCGGAGGAGCTGGGGAAACTCCGCAAGGAAATCAAAGACCCAAAACAAGAATTTGACGAAAGGGTCACCAGTCTGGAACAACAGATGGAGAAGATGAATAAAGAATGGAAGCAAGAGAGGTATCACCCCAAGAAGGGAGGCTCAAAGTAATTTGGCAAGAGGCACCTAGGCCAGGAATTGGCCTATGCAAATAAACTCTGTGAGGAAGGCGTTTTGTATAGAAGCCTATGCAAGTAAAGGCTATGTTAAGAACTACTTATGTGACTTTTGTAACTGTTTAGCCAAGTTTGGCCCAACTCATATGTAACAGAACCAGTGGTTTACCACTGTTTTTCTATAATAAAATCCCATTATCAGTTCCTGTCAAAAAATAAAAATAAAAAAATAAGGAATTTGATTTTTATGTTAACTTCATTATGAGATACAAAGAAAAATTCTCTTTGCAAACCCCTACAAGGGTGGGGACAAAAGTCATATTTAGAATTCTCTGATGGGAACCATACAAAAAGACTCTGACAACAAAAGAAAACTAAAGCTAAAGATCTGGATCAACTTGCCATAAATATGTTGTCACTTGACTTTGAAAAATATTCTTTATCAGTCATGAAATCTAATTCATAAACAAACAAGAACACATAGACTGCCAAAGATAGATCATACACCTTTAGAAACAAGTTGCTGAAAGATAGGATTCAATTTTGAATCTTGTTGCCTTCAATAAGACCTTGTTGTCATCAATATGGTTTGGATTTCTAGTAAACTCAGAATGAATGAAGAAAATAATTATCTCACAAGTATAGAGAAGACCTTATATGATAAGTTCTCATTCTTTTCTCTCTCCCCTTGTCTTTTCTTTTGATTGAGATTTTATTCTTTCTCAATAAGTTATGGTAGTTCAACTAACTTGCTTTTGTTAATATTAATTAGCTTAACTAATAAGTTGAGACAAATAAATAATAATACATAAATAAGGGTCCATTTAAATAATAACTAAATAGGTGGGACCCCTTGTCACTCCAATTTTAATTTCTTTAATGATCACCAAAATATGAAATATAACACCCAAAAAATCAACTCAAATATTCGCCTTGTAACTCCCATCCTCATATAAATAGTCAAATATTTTAGTATCAAAATAAGACATGACTATAGCCAAAAATAGAATCATATCCATACTTTTCAAAACATTATGTCTAAATGTGTCTTTGTTGTCCAGAACATTCTTTCATCATACCAATAAAATCTGTCCTAAAAAAAAATAACATTAAAAAGCATTAAAACCCATATTTGTTGTGAGAGGATTTTTTCCTCTTTTCACTGTTGCCTTCTTTTGAACCTTTTTCTGATTTTTTGTGTGCAACAACCTTCAATTGATTGGAACTTTGTTAGTGGATTTCATCGATGACATGGGAGAAACTATATTTGAGGTGGAGATGAGAGGAAATTGATTCAGAGGAGTCTTTGGAAGACTTGGAGGGATTATCCACCCCTTTTCCTTTATCTAAATCTAGCTCAGGGATGGTAGTTTTTAATCTCTTTCTTGCATGAGAGGACTATACTAGTGAGGCAACATAATCAACTTGGGAATTTGTGTTGAATGGCAGTGGAGGAGGGGGAAATGGTAACGATATTGTAGGCCAACCATGATGATGTGCATCAATATGATGGAAAATCTCTTGCCAGACATCATTGGCAGGTGGCTCTGGATGCATAGAAACATGAGAGGGGACACAGACACCAGAGAAGTTTTGATGTGGCTGGAAAGGAGGCCTCTCGGGTCTAGGTTGTAGAATCCCTTGGCCAACCAAATTGACAAATTCATCTTGGAAAATCCGATTCAATTCTTGCGGATCATCGTCAAAATTTATTGAGAATCATGGCCTTTTATGGAACCTTTGCCAATTATTTCCTTTACCTATGTTTGCACCTCTACCATTGATGCCCCTGCTAAAAAAAATCATCTTGAAGCAATATTCCAATTAGAATATGAAAAACTTTAACAATCCATTCACTAATACTCTACCTAAATAAAATCAATATGTTCTCTCTATCATTCACAATAGAAGCATAAGCAATCAATCCATTGACAAAACTCACCAGATATCAAATTCAATAATCAATTGCAATTGAACATGGAATTACAGGTTCATTGGGAAGATGGGGGGCTTTGTAATGAATGAAAAATGGTATCATGTATGGGAATGAATAAATGGATATTGTTCAAGAAAAATGAAGATCCTTTCGCTTATAAAAACAATGTCTCCATATCATAATTTCCAACTCAAGTCATCATCCAATCCTTTTTAATATTTTCTTCTTAAAATGAAATTCATAATAACATAATATGGGATGAATTAAATGTTATTGGGAATGTGGTGGGCATATAATGAGCAAAAAATGAGACAATGAACGGGAATGAGACGATTATTGTTCTGTTGCATGAAATAACATTCATTAATTTTAAAATCATCATTACCATCATTTGCCCAAAAACATTTGGATATTCATTGTATGCCATGCCAATTATTTCCAAACTAATATGAAAACTCCTATCAATTTTCGTTTGTGAAAAAAACCATTTTTGTTTAACATTTAAACATAGATTATCCACGATATGCCAACAATTTTCTTTAAATTGTTCAATACCAATCTCAAGGAAAACTACAGGATTATCAAACCTTCAAGTTTCATTCTCTTTTTTAAAACCATAGATATTATTTTAAACTGTTAAAACGTTCTACATGAGAATGCTGACAAATCAATTTGACTCAGTCATAATCATAACCAAAATACCTCAAGTAAACATGAGAAGCTGAGAAAAGAATTGTAAGACCTTTCAATTGTTCATCACATAAAATTTACACCACAACCCCAAATAACAAATGCAAAAAAAAATCAGGTTTGAAACCCCAATGCAAACCTAGTCTTCATTGTTTCATTAAATTTGTACTAACTTCAAAATCCACCAAATTCCCTCATAGATAAATAACAAGCGAGCTCTTAAGCCCTAATATTGGCTCATTACCCCTTAATTGGGGCATATTACATTAGTAATGTTATTTTATTTATGTTGGTTGTATTCCATTAGTTGTAATTATACCTCCTAGTCTCCTATATATACCAAGGAGACATTCTCATTTGGAATCATCTTGGAATTGTACATTTATGTGGGCATAAGGAGGTTTCCCCCTCGAAGAGGCTTATTATCTGAATTTCTCTCTTTTTCGAGGTGTTGAGTACTTATTGTAAGGTTTTTCTATGCTATATTGATATTTGGTTCTTAACATATAGTATCAAAGATCAAGGTCTTGGGGTTTTGCTGCTACATCTGAGACACCTTGGAATTTTCGCTATAATTGTTTTTCTACAATGTTTAAGAAGGAACGTATTGGAGGACATTTATTAGACGAATCGAGGTACGTTGGGTTAAAATTTTAGCTCTTGAGGCCTTATAATTTCGAAGATATAGCCTGTGCAAGATAGGGTTCTGGAATCATCCTGAATTGAGTCATTGGGGAATTTTCACTATAAATTTTTTTCTATAATGTTTCAAACCCTAAAATACAGAGGGTATTCACAGAAATTAGTAAGGTATCTTTGGTAAAAACTTCAACTTTTGGGTCATCTTACATTTGTATATACACCCTGTGGAAGATAGGGTATTTGACTAGTCCTATTGACTAGTCTCAAGAAGGTGTTCTAGGTAAAGAAATCATAACTTCTTCCTAGAGTATCCAAATTGAGTGAGACTAGTTGCATTAGATATCGTACGATCTGTAGTATTTATGGTACAAGTTTCATAATTTTATATCAATCATTTTGTGTGGGGCACGCTATACAAGTGACATCTCCCGGAAAGGCCAAAAATCAGCAAGTTGTGGGGAAGTTATTGTAAATTCCACTTGGCACATAAAATTTTGATCATCCATGTGGCATTGCAGAGAAGAAATATCAGAGAACTACAAAACATAAAGTTTCATACCTAGAAGGGACAAAACTTTGGAGATACAACAAAAGAAATATTGTCTAGTAGAATCACCTCAAAATCAAGGTTCAAAAGTGATACTTGGCCAAGATACCACCCAAAAAGGGAACTTCTACACCAAATAAGCCTCCAAATAATCCTACATGGACTCTTTATGAAGGTGAAGAAATGTGTAGGGACATAAATGATTTACAAAAGAAGACAGTAACAAAAGATGAACTACAAGAGATGATGGAGGGTTTAAAAGGGGAGATCATGGAAGGATTGAAAATTTTCATAATAGAGAGGACACCTGAAAGTGAAAATGTATCCCATGAAATTCATGATGAGGAAAAAAGGAAGGTGAATCAAGAATAAAGAAATTCCAACTTTGGGTTGAAGACCAACCACGTTCCTAAGATTGATATGAGGAAGTTTGATGGCAAGGACCCAATCACATGGATACTTCGGATGGAGCAATTCTTTGATCTACATAATGTGCCACATACACAAAAGGTATGAATTGCTTCTTTATATTTAGAACCCAATCAATTTGTATGGTATCGATGGCTTTGTTCTCGCAAATCACTGGTCACTTGGACAATTTTCATGGAAGAAATGATAGCACAGTATGAGGATACAAGGAGAAATACCTTCTTTAGCCAATTGATAAATCTCAAGCAAAAGGGTTTAGTTACAGAGCACATTGAGAACTCCCAAAGATTGAATATAAAGGTAACAGATATTTCAAATGAGCACTTGATTGATGTATTAATAGGAACTTTAAAGGATAACATTCAACATGAGGTTCGCCTTTGGGAACCCAAATCATTGGATAATGCATTTAAGGTGGCACGAAATGTTGAAAGTAAAAATATGGCTATGGCTACTAGAAGGACTAATCCCAACATCTATAGAGAGAATAATTCTCCTTATTCCAAGACACCTCAACCTACAAGGTTGACACCTCAACAATTGGAGGAAAGAAAAGCAAAAGGTTTAGGCCTTAATTGTGATAGCAAGTACAGTAAGGGACATAAGTGTGGTGAGAAGAAATTATTCTACGTAGATTGTGAAGAGGAAGAAGAACAAGAACAAGAATCATCTCAAGATGAAAATGTAGAAGAAATTTTGTTTGAAGAGTTGACTCCCACTATATCGTGTAATGCATTGGCTGGAATTAGCACTCCTCAAACCCTCAAGATCGAAGGATACATCAAAAAGAAAAAGGTAATAGTCCTAATTGATTATGGTAGTACTCATAATTTCATTCACTATAAATTAGCCAAATCTCTCAATTGTTTTGTATATCTAGTGCCAGAGTTTCAAGTAATGATTGTAAATGGAGGAACTATCAATTACTCAGGAAAATGCAATAAGATCAATCTTACCATGGGGGAATATGTAATGGATAGTCCAATGATTGCTATACCCATGGGCGGTGCTGATGTTGTACTAGGAATCCAATGGTTACAATCATTAGGAACAATGGCTTTTAATTTTCAAGAACTTTTCATGAAATTTTTGATTGGAAGGAAAAGAAATTGAGTTAAGAGGTATCACAGGGAAACCCGGTAAGGTGATAAGCTGTAATGGCATGAAAAAATTATTGAAAAAGAGGCATCAAGGCATTATTGCACAACTATGCTCACTGGATGTTCAAACATCTAAGCCATCTATTCCTCAATATCTCCAAGGGATCATTGATAAGCATTCCAAAGTATTTGAAGATATTCCCAAAGGTCTTCCACCCACTAGAAATCATGATCATGGAATTCACCTAATTCTTGGGAGTGTTCCTCCTAACATTAGGCCATACAGATACCCTTATACCAAGAAGAATGAAATTGAGTGCATGGTTGAAGAAATGTTAGAGGCTGGAATTATTAGACCTAGCCAAAGTTCTTACTCTGCACCAATGGTAATGGTATTCAAGAAAGATAGCTCATGGTGTGTTTTTCCAGATTATAGAGAGCTCAAAAAGATCACTATTAAAGATAAGTTTCCTATTCTTGTCATTGATGAATTGTTAGATGAACTACATGGAGAAATCTATTTCAAAAAATTGGATCTTCGTTCAGGGTATCATCAAATTAGAATGAAGCAAGAAGATATCCCAAAAACAACATTACGAACTCATGAAGGCCATTATTAATTTTTGGTCATGCCTTTTGGCCTTACAAATGCACCTTCCACATTCCAAGGGTTGATGAATTCCATTTTCAAGCCCTTCCTTCGAAAATTTGTGTTAGTATTTTTTGATGATATACTAAT
>ML778029.1:2079897-2114223 GCA_009831015.1 Picea engelmannii
GATGGTTACAATGAGGCTCGAAAGGCCTTTTTACAATAGATGGGAATGCCAAAATTCCTAGACATCCAAAAACCTAACCCTAGGAGATGAAGCGCCAAAAGTCATGTGGGCCTCGTTTGGGTAAGTTGGTGCATCAACTTCCCAGGGTCGTAACTTTTGCATACAATCTCCGTTTTAGGCTTGTGATAGCTCGTTGGAAATGTATCGTCGAGGAGATTCATTTTGGGGGCTCAATTATTCCTTCAAATATCATTGAGAACCTCGATCTCAAAAAAACTTCATTTAGGCCCTCAAAATGGCCCCGGAAGTGAAAACCTGCTAAAAATAGTAAATTGCCAAAATGGCCAGAAAATTGTTTTGATCCATTTGGAAGATGTGGGTGGCCCCCGATATCCACCTGGATCATTAAAACTCCAGCTCATTAGGACTTATACTTTCATAGATACGACCTATGTAACATAGGGTTTTGGAATCATCCTGAAATGAGCCATTGCAGAATTTTCTCTATAAAAATATTTTTGTAACGTTTCAGACCCTGAACTCCAGAGGATATTCACAAAAAATAGTAAGGTATCTGTGCTAAAAATTTCATCTTTTGTGTCATCTTACATTTGTAGATACACCCTGTGGAAGATAGGGTATCTGACTAGTCCTACTGACTAGTCTCAAGCAAGTGTTCCGAGTAAAACAATCATAACTTCTTCCTAGAGTATCCAAATTGATTGAGACCAGTTGCATTGGATAGTAGATAGTTTTTAGTATTTCGGGTACAAGTTTTAGAATTGTATATCAATTATTTTGTGTGGGGCATGCTATACACGTGAGATCTCCTAGAAAGGACAAAAATAAGCAAGTTGTGGGGAAGTTACCGTAAATTCCACTTGGCACATCCAATTTTGATCAGAACCATGGCATTGTAGAGAAGAAATATTAGAGAACTACAAAAAAGAAAGTTTCATACCAAGAAGGGATGAAACTTCAGAGATACAATAGAAGAAAGATTGTCTAGCAGAACCACCTTTAAATCAAGGTTCAAAAGTGATACTTGGCCAACATGCCACCCCAAAAGGGAAATTCTACACCAAATAAGCCTCTAGATAGTCCTACTTGAAATCTTGATAAAGGTGAAGAAATACGTAGGGAAATAAATGAATTACAAAAGAAGACAGTGAAAAAATATGAACTGGAGGCAATAATGGATACTAATATGGATGATTTAAAAAGGGAGATCATGGAAGGAATGAAAAATTTCCTAATAGAGAGGACACCTGAAACTAAAAATATGTCCCATGAAATTCATGATGAGGACACATGGAAGATGAATCAAGAATGGAGAAACTCCAACTTTGGGTTAAAGACCAACCACGTTCCTAAGATCGATGTGAGGAATTTTTATGGCAAGGACCCAACCACATGGATACTTCAGATGGAGCAATTCTTTGATCTACATAATGTGCCACATACACAAAAGGTACACATTGATTCTTTATATTTAGAACCCAATCAATTTGTATGGTATCAATGGCTTTGTTCTCACAAATCACTCGTCACTTGGACAATTTTCACGGAAGAAATGATAGCACACTATGAGGATACAAGGAGCAATACCTTCTTTAGCCTAAATCTAAAGCAAAAGGGTTCAGTTACAGAGCACATTGAGAACTTCCAAAGATTGAATATAAAGGTAACAAATATTCTATATGAGCACGTGATTGATGTATTCATAGGAACTTTAAAGGATAACATTCAACATGAGGTTCGTCTTTGGGAACCCAAATCATTGGAGAATGCATTCACGGTGGCAAGAAATGTTGAAAGTAAAAATATGGCTATGGCTACTAGAAGGACCAATCCTAACATCTATAGAGAGAATAATGCTCCTTCTTCTAAAACACCTCAACCTACAAGGTTGACACCTCAACAATTGGAGGAAAGAAAAGAAAAAGGTTTATGCTTTAATTTTGATAGCAAGTACAGTAAGGGACATAAATTTGGTGAGAAGAAATTATTCTACATAGATTGTGAAGAGGAAGAAGAACAATAACAAGAACCATCTCAAGATGAAAACACAGAAGCAATTTCATCTCAAGAGTTGACTCCGACGATATCGTGTAATGCATTGGTTGGAATTAGCACTCCTCAAACCCTCAAGATTGAAGGATATATCAAAAAGAAAAAGGTAATAGAAATAATTTATTCTGTTAGTACTCATAATTTGATTCACTATAAATTATCCAAAGCTCTCAATTTCTTTGTATATCCAACATCAGAGTTTCAAGTAATGATTGCAGATGGAGGAACTATCAATTGCTCAGGAAAATGCAATAAGATCAATCTTACTATGGGGGAATATGTAATGAATAGTCCAATGATTGCTATACCCATGTGTGGTGCTGATGTTGTACTAGGAAATCAATGGTTACAATCATTAGGAGTAATGGCTTTTAATTTTCAAGAAATTTTCATGAAATTTTCATTGGAAGGAAAATAAATTGAGTTAAGAGGTATCAAAGGGAAACCCGGTAAGGTGATAATCTCTAATGGCATGACAAAATTATTGAAAAATGGGCATCAAGGTGTTATTCCACAACTATGCTCACTATATGTTCAAAGATCTAAGCCATCTATTCATCTAGGTCCCGAAGGGATCATTGATAAGCATTCCAAAGTATTTGAAGATATTCCCAAAGGTCTTCCACCCACTTGAAATCATGATCATGATATTCACCTAATTCCTAGGAGTGTTCCCCATAACATTAGGCCATACAGATACCCTTATGCCCAAAAGAGTGAATTGAGTGCATGGTTGAAGAAATATTAGAGGCTGGCATTATTAGACCTAGACAAAGTTCTTACTCTACACTGATGGTAGTATTCAAGAAATATGGCTCATGGCATATGTGTCCAGATTATAGAGAGCTCAACAAGATCACTATTAAAGACAAGTTTCCCATTCCCGTCATTGATGAATTGTTACTTGAACTACACGGAGAAATCTATTTCACAAAGTTGGATCTCTGTTTAGGGTATCATCAGATTAGAATGAAGGAAGAAGATATCCCAAAAACATTATTCCGAACGCATGGGTTCTCAACCAAGTAACCAAGGGTGGTGGTAAGGAAACATTTGTGTGGGGCCTATCCCAACAACAAGCCTTTGATGACTTGAAGAAGCATTTTTTCTCATCCCCGGTACTTTCATTACCAGACCTGAAACATCCATTTGAGATCAAGACAAATGATTTAGACTATGTTGTGGGTGTCATTCTCACTCGACATGACCACCATGTGGCATATCATAGTTAGAAACTATTAGATGTTATCCGTAAGTACCCTACTTATGAAAAAGAAATGTACTCCATTGTGCAAGCCTGCCTCCAGTGGAGACAATACATTTTTGGGAAGGAGATAATGATCCACACTGATCACAAGCTACTACAGCTCATGCACACCCAATGTAAATTGTTGAATGATCACCATCAGAAGTGGTCCACATTGTTAGGGACCTAACCTGTCACTTAGGTAGAATAATATATTCCAATGTAATAAAGGTCAATATTAATAAGTCTTAGCAATAAGGAAGAATAAGTTAAATGTAACAAGACCTAATAGAAACTTTTTCTTCTAGAAGGATCTTCCTTTAGATGGTTCTTTTGATAGACATATTTAATATAAATAGGATTCAAGGGTATGATAAATTTAGTCTTGGATATTATTTTAATAAATCTATGCTCTGACGGAGGTTTCCCCCTCGAAGAGGCAAGTGAACATTGATCTCAGTAATCAAGGTGCTCTTTCTGGTGTTATTTTGGTATCATTTTGGTATTATTGTGGTGTTGTTATGGTTATATTGTTGTCCATCTACCATTTATAGCATTTTATTTCTGTTATGCATACTTTTTATATCTAGAATATTACAAGTGGTATCAGAGCACTTTCCTCGATAGAAAATTGTGGGTTAATTTTTTTCAGGGTAGAGATGTATTCTGAAATATTTAAGCTACATAGATCTATCATTACACACATAAACTCGCGGTCGGGGATTCATCAACATAGGAAATACAAGTGGTACTTAAGCGCACATCTTTTGGCCACCCTTGTAACCCTTGTTGGTACCCCTTTGAGTGGTAGCACATCAGACAAAACCTATATATAGATTGACCTAGATTTCTTAAAGCCCTCTTTAGATAAACCAATCGGCCACCCGACTGCTATAGTTCCACCGAGAACAACACTCGGGAAGATACTCTCTAGTACCTGGTTAGTTGGGTAGTAGGGCTAAGGGCACAGTCTAGCCTCCTTAGTTGGTGCCTTGAGATATTGGGCCAAGTAATACTATTGGACCCCACATGTATATCAGAGAGCTATAGCACAGGGAAAACCCTTGTTTGGAGAACCTTTGAATACCTAACCCTTGGGGACAGAAACAAAAAACAAAACAGACAAGATCTATTGATGCACAACCATGTTCGAGTTGCCAAATCACTACACATTTCTTCCTGGTTAAGAATTTGGTCATTTCATCACTGCAGTATTCTTTAGACTGGAGTATAACTCCGCAAGTGTAAAAAAGAAAAAAGTCTGGATTTTGTTGCACCATTCTTTGAGACCTATTCCATTGAATTTATCTCTTATCCCTTATCACATTAATCCCTATCATTTTTCAGCAAATTTTTTGACCACACCCACCCCTTTTCATCCCCCTCATCATCATGGCCCATACGCATAGCCGAGACTTGGAAGCTCACTTCAATACCTTGCAATCTAATTTCACAGAGAACCAACAAGAAGTGAGACAGATTAGTGCCAATATTTCCACCATAAATAAAAACATGCATTCCTCCATCTCCACCTTAATTGAGGAACTCAAAGAAGACCTTAAACAAGACATTACTACCCAATTTGAATCTATCACTTTGATGATCTGCACCAAGCTGCATATCCCTACAGATCCCCCTTTATCTGACCCACCTTTATAGGTCGAAGATGAAACTTCCTCTCATTCTGATAATTTTTAGCCCCATCACTTTCAACGTGACCTACGCCTTCCGTGTGTGTATGTGACCAAATTTGATGGCTCACATCCCACTGGTTGGGTAAATCAAATGGAACATTATTTCTCTTTGTACATCATTATAGATGAGTTGGCCAAACTATGGTATGATGTTCTCCATCTATATCAAGAACATTGGCAATGGTGGAAATGGAGAAAAGATGCATGTCAAGGGTATGTTGCTTGGACACACTTTGTGGTAGAGTTTTATGAATGCTTTGACACTGACACCAAACATTTAGGCCATTTAACAAAGTTGAAACAATTTAGCACAATGGAGGACTTTATAACTGCTTTTGAGAAACTGGATTTTTCATATGGAGGGCATGCGTGATGTTTTTTTCCGAGAATGTTTTATCAGTGGCCTCAAGGATGAGATTCGTATCCATGTCCTCATGTCTTGGACTTAGATTTGGGTGGAGGATACTAAAAGAGATAAGGAAGAACAACATGTTGTCTCTTCTCAAAACTATAAACCCTCTTTTATTCCTTGCACTAAACCAATAAATCCCACTCCTCCTTCTACTCCACTAAATACTCAAAAATTGACAAGGGCCGAAATGGTTGAATGCCAACTCAAAGGACTTTGTTATAATTGTGATGACAAATATTTTCTGGGATAGAATTGTAAGGAAAAAAATATTTTTATGGCCATCTCAGAGGATGTTTCGGAAGAGGATGTTGAATCTCCCCTCATGTCTATGTCACCTGAACCCACTAACATAACCCCTCCCTAAGACCTTCTTGAAGTTTAACTGGTCATTTCCCTAAATTCTGTCACTGGCTTCTCTGCTCCCCAAACCCTCAAGATAATTGTCTACATCAAGCATAGGAAGGTATCATTCTTGTTGATAGTGGAAGCACCCATAATTTTATTCATCACCACATTTCCCAAGAAACTAACTGTTATATCTATGCTATCAAAAATTTCCAAATAATGATTGCCAATGGTGGTTCCATGAAATCTAGAGTTCGTTGTGAAAATGTGCATCTCCAAATTGGTGACTACCACCTGAAATCTAGTATGTTTGCTATCGACATGGGCGGTTGTGACATTGCGTTGGGTGCATACTGGCTAAGGACTTTGGGTCCCATTCTCATGGATTTTAAGGAATTAACCATGCAATTCGACCAATGGGGCCAACAATATAAGTTCCAAGTCATCACCGTCGGTTCCCTTGAGATCATTAGTTCCCATCGCATGGAAAAGATGCTTAAAAAAGGTCATTCTGGTGTTATTTCCCAACTCCATGCCATACAAGAAACTGAGACACCCTTTGTGCCACAGGACCTCCAATCCATCCTCTGTAAACATCAAGTGGTTTTTTCCACTCCCTAGGGACTCCCTCCTTCCTGTGGTGTTCATGATCATTCCATTCCCCTTGTCTCGGGAAGCCTTCCTCCAAATATCTGTCCCAAGCATCACCCCATTTCCAAAAAAAATGAAATTGAGAAAATGGTTCAAGAACTGCTTAACACAAGTGTTATTCACCCTAGTACGAGCCCCTACTCTTCTCTTGTGGTCATGGTCCTTAAGAAAGAAGGTTCTTGGATCATGTGTACTGACTTCCGCACCCTCAACAAACTCACCATTAAAGACAAATTTCTCATCCGTGTCATTGATGACCTCTTGGATGAATTGAGTGGTGCCCAGTTCTTTACTAAACTTGATCTTCATTCTGGCTACCACCAGATCTGTATGAAAAGAGGAATATATTGCTAAGGATGCCTTTAGAATTCGTGAGGGCCACTATGAATTTTTGGTCATGCCCTTTGGCTTGTGTAATGGTCCCTCCACTTTCCAAAGCCTCATGAATCATGTCTTCCATCCTTTTCTTCGTAATTTTTTCTTATTTTATTTAATGATATCATCATCTATAGAAACTTCTGGACATACCATCTTGCTCATGTGGATCGAGTTCTCCATCTACTCTCTCGGCACCAAATTTTCTTGAAACAATCTAGATGTTCTTTTGGTGCCTCAGAAGTCGAGTACTTGGGTCATATTGTTGGCAAGGCCAATGTTAGGGTGTATATTAAAAAGATTGAAGTTATGCATGACTGGCCTCAACCAAAGACTCTCGAAATCTTGAGTGGATTTCATGGCTTAACAAGTTATTATCGCAAGTTTGTTAAGAATTATAGAAAGATTGCAGCACCTCTCACTAGACTCCTTAAAAAAAATTATTTCACTTGGACTCCAACAACTGCTCATCCTTTTCAAACCTTGAATATGGCCATGTGCATCAGTCCAGTCCTAGACCTTCGTAATTTCAAAAATACCTTTGTCCTGGAATGTGATGCTTCAGGGAAAGGAATTAACGTTGTCATTATGCAAGAGGGTTGACCTTTGGCCTTTACCAACAAACACCTGTCTGAACGAAACTTGGGAAAATCAATATATGAAAAGGAAATGTTGGACATTATACATGTCGTTGATCTTTGGCACCCTTATCTATTGGGGCAACGCTTCCAAATTAAGACAGATCATCAATGCCTCAAGTATTTTTTGGAACAACACATTTCCTCCCCAGAGAAACAAAAATTGGTGACTAAACTCTTTGGATATGATTATGAGATCATCTACAAGAAAGGAAAAGACAATGTGGTTGCGGATGCACTTTCCTGAAAATATGAAGATGAAGGGTCCCTTTTTTCTCTCTAATTCATTGTACCAGATTGGCTCCAAACCGTTCACCAGGAATGGCTACATGATCCCAAAAGTTTGCATATGATACAACAATTGCAATCCAATTCTCCAGTTTCCCCAGGGTAGTCTTGGCTCCATGATGAGCTTCGATACAAAGGTCATGTGTATTTAAGTAAATAGTTGAAACTTAAATCCACGGTACTTTCTGAGCTTCATGCTACACCCACAACTGGGCACTCCGGGTTTACCAAAACCTATGATAGGGTCAAACATTCGTTTTTCTGGGATGGTATGAAATAGGACGTTCGTAATTTTGTGGCTAAATCTGATGTGTGTCAATGCAATAAGGGAGAGACAGTCAAATCTCCTGGCACACTACAACCGCTTCCGATTCCACCTGCTATTTGGAGGGATATCTCTATGGATTTAATTGTAGGATTACCTAAAATGGGTAATAAATTAGTCATCATGGTGGTAGTTGATCATCTTTCCAAGTATGCTCATTTCTGTTCTCTTCAACACCCATTTACAACATCCACTGTGGCTCAAATTTTCATGGATTGGGTCTTCAAGCTCATTGGCATGCCACATTTTATTGTTTCTGATCACGACCCAACTTTCACAAGCAATTTTTGGCAATAACTGTTCAAGCTACAAGGAACCCAATTGCATCTTAGCACAACTTATCATCCCCGAACTGATGGTCAAACTAAATTTTTCAACAAGTTTTTGGAAACATATTTGAGGTGTTTTGCATCAGAAAAGAAAAATCAGTGGGGTCAATGGTTACCACTAGATGAATGGTGGTACAACACTTGATACCATAAAACTACCCGCATGACTCCTTTTGAAGAAGTATATGGAAAAAATCCTCCTTCAATTCTCTCATCTTTTATAGGTGTCTCAAAGGTCTAGGCGGTTGACCAAATGCTTACTGTTTGAGAGGCTATTCTTCGTACTCTCAAAGAGAATTTGGTCATGGCCCATAATCACATGAAGCAACAAGCAGATCAAGGTCACTCTGAACGTCAATTTGTAGAAGGGGATCAGATGTTTCTTTAACTGCAACTTTACAACAAATATTCCCTCAAGGCTTACCATTGTCAGAAATTGGTGCCCAAATTTTATGGTCCTTATACCGTTCTCAATCTACATCTTGTTTTTCATGTTTCCTTCTTAAAGAAGGTGATTGGAACTAAGTGCCAAACTCAAACCAACCTTCCTGAGTTGGACGAAGAAGGCTCCATTTGGCTACAACCACAAGTAGTTTTGGACCAACGTGAGTGTCACCTGTGTCAGAGAACCATTAAGGGAGTGTTATTCCAGTGGAAAGATACAACCCCAACAGATGCCACTTGGGAACCAACTACCATTCTACAACAATTTCCACATCTCAAACCTTGAGGACAAGGTTGTTTTTAAGGGGTAGGACATGTTAGGGACCTAACCCCTCACTTAGGTAGAATAATATATTTCGATGTAATAAAGGTCAATATCAATAAGGCCTAGCTATAAGGAAGAATAAGTCAAATGTAAGAAGACCTAATAGAAGCTTCCTCTTCTAGAAGGATCTTCTTCTAGATGGTTCTTTTGATAGACATATTTAGTATAAATAAGATTCGAGGGTATGAGAACTTTAGTCTTGGATATTATTGTAATAGAGCTCTTCTCTGTCGAAGGTTTCCCACTCGAAGAGGCAAGTGAACATTTCTCTTAGTAATCAAAGTGGTCTTTCTGGTGTTATTCTGGTATCATTTTAGTATTATTGTGGTGTTGTTCTAGTTATATTATTGTTCATTTACCATTTCTAGAATTTTATTTTTATTATGCATACTTTTTATATATGGAATATTACACACATACTTACAGTAGTTCCACTTCAACATCAAGTATAAAAAATTAAGTACTAACCAAGTTGTTGATTTCCTCAACTGACCTCCATATGGATGCACCTCTACGAGACAAACCCTGACTTCTCCAACACCTACCAAATGTTGGGCGCCAACTCAGTGGTCGATAATTTCCATCTTCAGGGTGGGTTGTTGTGTCGTTTGGTCCATCTCTACGTTCCATCAAGTGAGCATGCAAAGTTGATTTGGGAAGATAACTATAGTCGGGTGGCATGACACTTTGGCATTGAAAATACAGTGGCAGTGCTGCAGAAACATTTCTACTGGCCGAAACTTCGACAAGATGTTGGCAAGTATATCAGGTCCCACATCACCTACACTATTTCCAAACCAACCACTAAGAAACAGGACCTATACACCCCTCTTCATACTTCTGACATGATGTGGGAATCCATCTCAATGGACTACATGTCAGGTCTCCCATCCACCAAGAGGGGAAATGACTGTGTTTTTGTGGTTACTGATCGCTTTTACAAGATGGCGATTCTAGCCACTTATAAGAAGAACATCACAACCAGTTCCTCAATACATTCTAGTCGATCCTTTGGTCACTGCTAAATACCAAGCTCACCAAATCCATTGCCTTCCACCCGCAGACAGATGTCCAAACTGAGGTAGTCAATCGAATGATCGTGCATATCCTGCACATGTACAATTCAAAACACCCTCACACATGGGATGAGAGTATTCCCTATGTACAACATAACTACAACAAAGCCTTGTATAACTCAATTGGCCACAACCCCTTTCAGGTGGGGTTGGGATTCCAACCATTAGGACCCATGGATTTTTCACTACCCTTGGCAAACAGCTTGGCCAACTCATCCCCTGCTCCACCATAAGATGATAAAGTCACCAGGTTCATTGAGCAGATCCAACACATTTTCCAACAGGTTTAGGATATTCTACATAAGTCTAATGGCAAGTACAAGCAGTTCCATGATCAACATTGGGTGCCACATATGTTTCAACTGGGCGACAAAGTTTGGTTGCACTTGTAGAAAGAACACCTTATAGGGACCCATCGAAAGCTTCTCCCACTCAATTATGGGTCATATACCATCACCAAGGTTATGGGTGATAATTATTTGAGCTCAACATTCCCCCTTTCCTTGGCCTGCACCCAATCTTCAACATGGCTCTCCTTCGGCGATATTTCCCACCATTATTGGACACCTCAGAGATAGCAAAGAACTTGACACCAATAGAGCTCAACCCTAACTGCATGCAATAGGCATCCAATTATCATATTGTGGACACATAGATCAATGGCACTTGAAAACAAAGGATCCAATTTTATTGAGTTGTCAAAGCATGACAGCTCCTGCACTAAGGCAAGTGGCTTACCCGGGGCCAAATTCAATAGAACTTTTCTCATCTGATGGGGGAAATCAATGCAATAGATACCATTTCTTACTAAGGAGGGAAGATTGATCCATGTGGATATCAATGGCCTCCCACCTATTCCACTGGTTGGAAAAACATTTTTCCACCTTGGCAGTTTTTCGACAGTTTTTCGGTAGTTTTTCGGGTTCCAAACTTCCAGGGTCGTTTTGAGGCCTTAAACAACATTTTTTGGGGATTTGGGGCCCAGGTGACTAGTAGAGGCACTAACTTGGGCCTGTAAAAAATCAGTCTTCTTAGTTAGACCTTTCCAACGGTCTATCATGCACCTAAAACATAGATCGTATGCGAAAGTTACGACCCCGACAAGTTGATGTACTAACTTACCCAAATGGGGCCCACGTGACTTTTGGCACTTCATCTGCTAGGGTTAGGTTTTTGGATGTCTATGGTTTTTGACATTCCTGTTTATTATAAAAATATCTTTATATCCTCATTATAATCATCTTCTTGCGAATGAGCGCAACTGTCACATCTATTCTCAGAGATAAGCCGCCACCATTCCAACAAGCTTGTTTTCCACTACATTTTACAGTTTCAACTTATTTCCTTATTGAATAGAAAACTAGTTTTACTGTATCTCTATTATTATATGTTAAGAACATTTTAATAATTTTTATTTATTTCGTTCTTCTCATAAAATCTGGATCAAATACCCTTAGGTATCTCTCCAAATACCTTGAGATGATTAGTAATAACAATTTGGAGATCCACTATAGAAGAGGATATAGATGTTTGAACATCTAGTGAGAACAATTGTGTAATTACAACATGGTGTCCCTTTCTTATTAATGTTTTCATGCTATTAGAGATTATCACTTTAGAGAGTTTCCCTTGGATAACTCTAAGCTTAATTTTATTTTCTTTTGAGGAAAATATCATACAAAGATCTTGAAAATTAACGGACATTAACCATTTGACCCCTAATACAACATCAACACCACCCATTTGGATGGAAATCATGGGATTATTCAATAAATACTCCCTCATATTGAATAATAAATTATTTTCTTGAGCTTAAAGTGCCCAAAAAGAGGTCTAATAAATTATCCTCTAGAATGTTCTGTACCTTGATATTGATCTTTTGGATTTGTTGAATGTGCTATGCAATTGGACCTTTTTGCTAAAGATTTATCAATTAAAAAATAATGTATTCCTCTTAATATCCCCATAATGTGCTATTGATTCTTTCGTAAAAATAGAGAAAGAGATAATAGAATATTTTTTTCTTTCATAAAACCATTGATACCAAACAAATTGATCATTTTCTAAATACAAGGATGTAATAGTTACTATTTGTAATCTTGGAACTTGGTGTAGATCAAATAATTGCTCCATCTAAAATATCAATGTCATAGGATCCTTACCATCAAACTTCCTCATATTGATTTTGGGAATTATGTAGTTTCTTGTTGTTGAGTGGAACCCTTGATGATGTGGATTTGAAGGTGAGGAATAATCATGATTTTTAGGACAAATTTTGTTTCCCTCCACATTTATATGAGTTCCTTGTGTCCTGATATCTCCTTGAAAGAATCACTCATCTAGGATATGTAACAAGATGGTTGCCATGGAAATTTTTAATTCCTCCATCTCTTTATCCATTTTATTTTCCATATTATTTTCCATCTATTCCATTTGTACCCTATTTTCATCCATCTTCTCCGACTTTCCCATTTCATTAAAAATATCTTTTCTTTTTCTTCTTCAGTCATCATTGAGATCTTTGTAGGTTTACTTGGCTAAGTAAATTTTGTATCTTCCTTTGGAGCCATGGTAAAAAATTATTGGGTCCTAAGGACAAGGGAGTGTCAACAACTATAACTCTCTAATATACATACAAGGTCCAACAATAGTACTTGACCTAATATATTAGAGCACTAACTGAGTAGGCTAAATTGTGCCCTTAGTTGTACTACTCGACTACCTAGGTACTAGAGAGTGGTCTCCCTAAGTGTTGTTCTTAGTGTGATAAAACAACAAGGGGTGAAATCATGAAGATGGGTTACACTTTTGCTTGTTTTATGAGAAAAAAAATTGTATTTTCACAAGTTCTTCAAATTCCAACATACAAAAGTATTTTTCTTATTTAGAATTTCACTTTACAGTAAAAACAAAACTTGTGAAGAATTTTGTTATCTTAACAATGACTATTTTTCAATTTTTTTTTATCATGATTTGATATGTCAATTTGACAATTGTTTAACAGTATGTTCCTTAAACATGAAATGAATGATAATGAGTTACTTTTTCCTACAACAATTTATATATTATTAAAATTATGTTTTTAAGAAACGAAATTTACTGCAACAATCTACAGAGACTCTATTTTATTATGACTATAAGTTTGAATCTAACAGATGAATATTATAATTTCTAAAAAATTTTGAAGTTGACCAAGATGGAAACATTGTAGATTTTAAACACATGTTTTTGTACGCCTTGTATCTATCTTAATTTTTAATTAAAACTAAAATCTGCATATACCCTTTTGAAAAGAACAGTTTAAGGATTATGAATATATTTTTTTCCAAATTTGTCACTCTATATTTTTAGAGATACCGATATTTCATTTCACTGAATCATAATGTCTGCTGAAAATATTATGTAGTGTTTTTTTTTTAAATTAAATAAAATTAGATAAAAATAAAGAAAATGAAAACAAATTATAGGAATTGAAAGTAGATTCAATTTTGGAGATGCTTGTGTCATTTTCGAAACCAAATTCTCAGTATTTGCAGGAGTCCGCAACCTCTGAAGTTCAGGTAAGATTGGGGAAATTCTTTGGTTTTTGTTTTCAGTCCCAATTTCATGTTTTCAGCCGAAATACGCTTTCGGCCAAAAAACTATTATTTCTTCCGAAAGACTAAAATCTAACAGAAACCGTCAAAACTGAACGGTTTCCAAGGTTTTCGACCGAAAGGTTGTTGAGTGAATTCCGTTGGTCGGAAAAAATGAATAGACATGTTGTATCACGTCATATCATTTCATTTCAGGTCAAATTATATAAATAGGCTTTCGGTCGAACACATTTAACACAATTCATCGAATTGACAGACATATATGAGCTCGGGGATAGGGATTTCAAAGCATTTCTATTACTGATTGTAGCTGTATTATTTTCTTTCTTTATTTCTTCCTTATGTTCCATAGGCTTAATCAGAGGATCGATATCGATACATGATGGTTTTCTAGAGCACTTAAACAAAATTTCGAATCATCTTTTTGGTTTTTTTTGAATAAGGTAATTGATGTTTGTTCAAGTTTTTATTGGACTAACAATTTATATGTTGAAAGATAAATGTTGAACATTTTTTCAAGGTGAAGTATTTGTTGAACATATCTTTTATAGATAACTATAAAAGTCATGGGAAACAAAATTTTGTGCAAGAGAAAATTTGATCCCATTCGAGAGGATACTCGCCAAATCAAACAAAGGAAAGAGATTTATTGGAGAAAGAAACAAGAACGTGCAAATATTGAAGAAAAAAATGATGATAATGTCAATAGAGATTATCGACAAGAATAAGTTCAAATAGGTATGCATGCACATATGATGATCGAGCACACGACACACATTGGGACTGTATTAAGAAAGTACAGAATTCAATGTATAGAATTCAAATTTAAAATATTGTAAATAATATAGTTTATTGTAATTACAATTTGATGTTTTTCAAAATTTACATAAATAGATTTGTCTCATAAGGTCGAAGAAGACGTTGAAACTGAAATTGAAGCAGAAGGAGTTGAAGCCGAAATTGAAGCATAAGACATTGAAACTGAAATTGAAGCAGAAGACGAATCACCTATAGGTATGTACATAAATTTAGATAATACAAGATGAACACTCAAGTATATATAATTTAGTGGATTTGTGTTCGGGTTATGTTTTTTAATATAAACTTTAAATTGAAATATGCAGAAGAATCTATCAACATTGATGATGAAATATTAGAAAATGTTGATACTGAAAAATTTGGGAAGAAAAAAGCTAAGCATTATATAAGATATCAAACTAAGAATATGTATAATACTTTTTTCAAAGATGAATTAGTAACAATACAATATCAACTTTTACTTTGTCTAATGAAATCAAGAAAGTTAAAAGAAGTTACATCATTATTGGGTATTCAAAAGTCGATAAAGGATACAAAGGTGAAACAAAATGTATTTAACAATATAACTAGTGTATTAAAAGCTTTTGGAAAATATCGAAAGAAAGATGTCTGTGTTGCACGTAGAGCGATACAAACAGAAGTTGTTTCATCTAGCAATATAAAAGATTGTTTGAAATGACACATGGAAAAAACGATGGGAACGTCAAGAAAAACATTACACAAATATAAAAAAAATCGATTGCAAATAGATGTAAATGATGAATTGGCTTGTTGGAAAGTGATTTATAGACAACCCTTCAAAGATAGACTTGCAGAAAATGTTAAAGAATTGGCTTGTAATTGTTGGTTGGAAGAATCTTGTGTTTCACCACATACAATGGATGTGTTGCAATGGAGAATAGAATGAAAACAATATGAAGAACATCCAAAACATATATCACCAATGACACAAATAGAGTTGTTCAATAAGTTCAAAGAAGAGCACAAAGAAGTTAAAATTTCTATCAATACATTTGTGCAACAAAAACCATGGTTTGTTAGACCCATCACTGTCTATGACACTTGTTCTTGTCGTTATCATGTGGAATTTGAGTTGTATTACGAATTTTTTTTGGATTTTGGTAAAACTTTATGGCCAGGTTCACCTCTGCCTTCCACATTCCGTGTTTTTTTATCTGAAATTCTATAACATAGTTACCAACTTAATGAGAACTGTGACCTCAAAACGAGAACTCTGGCCCAAAAAACCCATATTTTTGCATAAAAAACATCAAAATCAATCCCCAAATCAACAAGTAGTGCTACCGGTAGCACCATTTTTTAAAACAGGGTGAAAATTACAACATTTTTCAAACATGGGCTTCAAAACTTAGACAATAGCTCAGAAAAACCTTAAAATCAACACCTAAAAACAGATAAGATGTTTTTGAATTTTTTTTTCTTTTCAAAAAGTTAAATTTTGAGATCATTTTAAATCATATTTTTATCACTTGGTACCATTAAAACCAAAAAATCAAAATCAACCATCAAATTGAAAAGTACTGCTACCGGTAGCACCCATTTTAAAATTGGGTATGAAAATGACACATTTTTATAATGTGGTAAAAGAACTCATAATTACTATAAACAAAATCATAAAAGAAACCTTTAAATGTTATTATCATGCAAAGCACAAGGTAATACATAATGCCATGAAAATATCACAATATACTTTAAAAATTCAACATCACTTTTTAATAATTTTTTACTTTTAATAATAAAACAGTAAATACAAGTTACATTGAATGAAACATAAATAATTTCTTAATTAGTATTGTTATATTGACCATATTTGATGTAACCCTTCCCCACTCCTCGGAGAACAATCACGATCACCAAGACCTTCTCTAGAACTTTGGCCCGAAGAACTAAAATGCCCTTCAACTTCCTCGTCGGAAGTTTTTCACCCACAACAACTCCTTTACAACCTCCCTTCTCAATCGAGAATTCAAACTTTGTGATTTCGTGAATCCTAGGGTCGTCTGATTCTCTCCTCATGATTCCACGAAGTCTGATACGAGTCAATGTTGACTTTCCTCCGCTATCGGAACTTCTCTCCATCGGGAAATCGCTGCTCGCGATGTCAACCGATCGAAACTACAATCCCCGAATCCCGATATGCCGATTTTCCGAGACACGTGTGGAATCAGCTCCTCCACCTTTTACCTTCCTATCGGGACTTCGAAACTCACAGGATCGCGAGTCCTGATGTTTTTGAGCTCGAGACTTACCTTTCCCCGAACTCCGATACAACCCCACCTGTACCCCACTAGTTCCTGGGGTCCCACAATACCACGTCACCTCGGGATATCGCGTATCGCGAATCCAACCTGCGGGCGTTCTCTGCTGTCGAGAACCCTGATTCTCCGAACCTCGATATATATTGGGATCCTCTGACACGTGTCCCCACGATTAATGGCTTAGAGCTTATCGGAGTATTTCTCTTCGCGATATCGCTACTTCCGCTCTGGAAACTTGGTGCTCCAACTCGCTATATGCTGATAGACGATATCACATATGATCTGACGATCTCTGTGAGTGTATATTGGTGACTCCACTTCCTCCCGAGTTTCAAAACCTTGAACGTTCACACTTTAAACTCCTTGCAACTTGACAAGATCTAACGGTCCTCAGACCTTCGTGGAATCTCTCCGGGATTTTCCACGACAACACCTGCACTTCTTCTTCCGCAAACTAATAGGTTTATTCCTCCTGAGATTTTCCTCTCTTGACAAGCCTTTATGAGAACTTGTTGCACACACTTCTTGCGGTAGATCTTTGAACACGACCAAGTGTTGAAGCTTCCCCAATTCTGCATACACACCTGCAGCAGAAATCCTTCAACTTTTTGCTCAGAATCACAACTCTGAGTTTCCTTCTAGCCTACGCACACCTTGCACGGCTTCGGTGCAAAATCTGCACTTCTGAGATGAATGAAGACAAAAGCTATCCCTAAGTGAACCCTGCAGTCACGCACTCTTTGCGGAAAAATTCAACTGTACCCCTTGCAGGAATTCTCTGGCTCACTTAGAGAAACAATTGAAACTCATTCACTCATCCTCTCAGATTTCTAATCAATCATGAAATCACATACACAGCATACCAAAGCAATTGCATAACCAGAAGCAAATACTCATAAGCATAATATCAACAACACACAGAGAATAACACAGCCATGGAATTGAATAAAATCTTTCTATTTATTCAATATCTGTACATGGTGGTTCTGCACACAATTTCTCTACTTGCTCCTCTCTTCTGAATGCTTGATAATCCTGAATGATTTCTGAATGATAATCCCACAATGATACAAAGGAGGCTGTCTATATCCGTTTTCTCTCTCGAAAACTGAAACTGTCTAATCTAGAGTTAAATTCCTATCTACCTGCATTAAATCTATTAAATACCTTCCTATATACTAAGGATGAGAGCTTAAAGGCCCAAGGTCCCCTTTACAATACAAGTGTGCTTCTCCATGAATGACTTCATTAAAGAGCGGCGCAACAACTTCCAAAGTATTTCAAAATTTGTACTGGCGTTGTCCAGCTGGTTTCTCTAAATGTCCTGGCTCACTTGATATGTTGTAGATTCTCCTGCATCATACTCCTCGGCTCAAATTTTTTATGGGCTCCTGTCCATGAGTTCCTGCACAGTCTGTCCATGCTTCTGTATAACTGCCTCATTTTCCCAGCTAGCATCCTCCATTGGGTGATTCTTCCATTTCACCAGGTACTCAAAATACTGCTTTCGCCTAGTCTTCTTTCCTACTCGCTTATCCAGTATGCACTCCATCTGTGGCTTCTCTGCAACTGGTAACTTCTTATGCCACTGGATCACTGGTTCCTGAGTTCCAACCCCTGTTTCTTCAGCCCTGTATGGGTATAAATCTGAAATATTGAATATCGGAGATATCCCTATTCCATCCAGCAACTCGATTTCATATGCATTCTCTCCGAATTTCTTCAAGACTCTGCATGGTCCAATCTTTTTCATTTTGAGCTTATTATATGTTCCCCTCGGGAACCTTTCCTTCCTTAAGTGCGCCAGAACCATGTCACCAACTTCAAACTGAAGTTGTCTCTTCCGCTGACCGGCTCTGCGCTTATACTCTTGGTTTGATTTCATCAGTCGCTGCTTCACCTGACTATGAAGTTCCTGCATTACCTTAGCGAACTCTTCAGTGCTAGCACTGCTAGTCGCAATCTGTTCTGACTCCCTGAGTTCATAAACTCCTCTCGACTGTGTCCCATATAAAATATGGAATGGAATTTTTCCTGTGCTCCGATTCACCGAATCATTGTACACGAACTCTGCCTGTGGTAATATGTTGTCCCAGCTACCATGGTGCTCCATTACCAAGCTCCTTAATAAATCTCCTAGACTCCTGTTCACCACCTCGGTCTGTCCGTCTGTCTGTGGATGATAAGCCGAACTAAACGCCAAGTTAGTTCCGAGCTTCTTCCATAGCGTCCTCCAAAAATACCTATGAATTTTGTATCCCTGTCCGAGACTATGCTTCTCGGAAATCCATGAAGTCTAGCAACCTCTTTGAAAAAAAAGTGTGCGATGTGCGTCGCATCGCTGGTCTTCTTACATAGAATAAAATGTGCCATCTTCGAAAACCTGTCCACCACCACAAATATGGAATCAACCCCTCTCTGTGTCCTCGACAGTCCTAATACAAAATCCATGCTGATCTCCTCCCATGGCCTCTCAGGTATGGGTAATGGCTGATAAAACCCGACATTCTGCTTTCGGCCCTTCGAATGTTGACAAATTCAACACTTGTCAACAAAACTCTTGACATCTGCTCGCATGCCCAGCCAAAAATACGATTCGCTCAGTTTTGCAAATGTTTTGTCATGACCAAAGTGACCTGCTAATCCCCCGCTATGTTTCTCCTTCACCAAGTTCTCCCTCATGGAGCAAATCGGTATACACAACTGATTGCCTCTGAACAACAATCCTTCCTGGATCATGTAGTCTATCCACAGGCTCCGATCTCTGAGAACTGGGTTCTCAGCTGCCTCGTATGCTTCTCCGAAATCCACATCACCTGCGTACATATCTTTCAGATTTTCAAAACCCAAGGTTTCGACTCGAAATTCCTGCAGCAATAAACATTTCCTGCTCAAAGCATCAACCACTTTGTTAGCAATCCCTGAAATGTGTTTAATCACAAACGTGAAATTTTGCATGTACTCTACCCATTTTGCATGTTTCTGTTTCAACATATCTTGTTGACTCACAAACTGCAATGCATGATTATCACTATACAATACAAATTCTTTCGGAATCAAGTAATGCCTCCACTTCTTTAATGCCTGTATGATGGCATAAAATTCTTTATCATACATGGAGTATTTCAGCTTCGCTTCATCCAGCTTTTCGTTGTAATATGCAATTGGCCTGTCATCCTGACTCAAGACTCTGCCTATGGCATATCCACTGGCATCACATTTCACTTGAAATGTCTTTTGGAAATCAGGCAACACCAGAATTGGTTGCTCTGTGATCTTCTGCTTCAAAAGATTGAAGCTCTTCTCAGCCTCTGCTGTCCAGTGAAAAGTCTTATGCCGCTTCTTCACTGTGTCCATCATTGCTACACTAATTCCACTGAAATTCTGAATGAATTTTCTGTAGAAACTAGCCAATCCATGGAAACTCCTCACCTCAAAAATATTTCTCGGTGATGGCCAATTCTTTATCACTTCTACCTTCTCAGGATCCATTTTCAACTCATTGGCTGATATAACAAAACCCAAGTAAATGAGCTCTGTCTTCATGAAGGAACACTTCTTCATGTTGACCAACAGCTTCTCCTGCTGCAGTCTTCTCATCACAATGGCCAAATGCTTTAAATGCTCAGCCTTTGTCTTGCTGAAAATCAGTATGTCGTCCAGATATACGACCACAAAATTTCCGATGAACTCCCTCAAGACTTCATTCATCAACCTCATGAATGTGCTCGGTGCATTTGTCAAGCCAAACAACATTACCAACCATTCATACAAACCCTCGTTTTTTTTTAATGTTGTCTTCCATTCATCACCCTCTCTCATGCGAATCTGATGATATCCGCTCTTAAGATCAATCTTTGAAAAATAATTTACCCCGCTCAGGCAATCCATCAGATCATCCATTCTCGACAGTGGAAATCTGTACCTGATGGTGATTTTGTTTATTGCTCTGGAGTCTGTACACATTCTCCAACCTCCATCCTTCTTCAGACTTAGTACTGTCGGAACAACACACAGACTCAAGCTCTCCCTGACCAGTCCTTTATCCAATAAATCTTGGACCTGGTTCTTGACCTCCTCGTTCTCTTGGGGTGTCAACCTGTACACTGCTTTATTCGGAAAACTTGCTCCAGGTATGAGGTCTATGTGGTGACTCACACTCATCATCGGTGGCAACGAACGAGGTAATTCGTCCACGATGATATCAGCGAACTCTCCCAACAGTTCCTGAATTTCATCGGGCAAGTTGTCCACTCTCATGCTAGTCAGGACAATCCTCAGTTTCCTGACCACAAATAATTGTGGATCTTCGTTCTTTTCTATCTCTATGAGAATCTCTTTCCCACTCATGAGAAGTATTGTGTTGTTTACTTCCGGCTTCACTTATTTATCTTTTATTAGAAGCAACTTATGGATTCTCCTCTTCTTCTTTAGTGTATATGTGTTCATCTTCCCATCATGAATCACATTTCGGTCATATTGTCATGGTCTACCCAGCAATATATGACATACGTCCATGGGAATAACATCACACAGAATCTGATCATTATAATTCCCAATTTTAAATTCAACTAAACACTGTTTAGTGACACTTACCCGGTGTCCTTTCTGTAACCACAAGACTTTATATGGACTTGGGTGCTTAGTCGTTTTCAGCTCCAACTTTTCCACCATCTCGGTTGAAACGAGATTATCGGTGCTTCCACTGTCAACTATGACCTTGCATTTCCTGTCCTTGGCTATGCAAGCCGTTCTGAACAGTCTGCTCCTCTGTACTGAAATTTCCACCTCTTTCTCAGGTGTCAAAAGGACTTTATGCTTCCCAAGCGACCTTCCGCTATCTGCATCTTCTGTCTCAGCATCACGCCTCTGCGCCTCAGTGATGTAAGCTTCTCCTGCATCTTTCTTCTTCTCTGGACACTCAAATGACTTGTGCCCATTTTTCCCACATGTAAAACATGTGATAACTCCTCCTCTTCCTCTACCTCGACCTCTAGTACGAGGAAGTGTGTTCGCATCAGCATAATCTCCCCGTTGATCCATTTGTTGTCCTCTTTTCTCAACATACGACTGCGTCTGCGAGGTTCCACCTCTTTCAACTTTACCTTTAGGTTTCCTCCACTCTGATCTCTGACGTAACCCTTCCCCACTCCTCTTTGGGCTTCTGGAATTTCTCCTGGGCAACTGCCTTGCATCTTGGCTGACTCCTATCTCGCCCTCGTTTTCCTTTCTTGCGGATCATCTTCTCTTCGGCTTTCAGAGCCATCTGGTACACATCCTCAACTGTTTGGATGGTAACCATGCTCAATTCATCCTGAATGTCATACCTCAACCCATCCAGGTACCTCGCTACCTTCTCATCACCGCTCTCTCGATGACCTGCTCTGATACCACTCTAAAGTAACCCTTCCCCACTCCTCTTTAGGCTTCTGGAATTTCTCTTGGGCAACTGCCTTACCTCTTGGCTGACTCCTACCTTGCCCTCGCTATCCTTGCTTGCGGATCAGCTTCTCTTCGGCTTTCAGAGCCATCTGGTATGCATCCTCAATTGTTCGGATGGTAACCATGCTCAATTCATCCTGAATGTCATACCTCAACCCATTCAGGTACCTCACTACCTTCTCATCACCGCTCTCTTGATGACCTGCTCTGATATTGAGCTTGTAAAACTCTTCGGTGTATTCCTTCACCGTCATCAACTTCTGTCTCAGGTTCTGCATTCACCTAAACAGTGTGATCTGGTAATCCCTGGGGATGAATTTCGCTTTCATCTTCGCGATCATCTTGTCCCAACCTTTGATCTTTTGTTTCCATTTGGAACGCCTATCCACCTGTAGCTCGTCCCACCATAAGGCTGCATGTCCTTTCAACTTGGTAACAACATGCCTTACCTTCTTATCTTCTTCGATATCTTCATAGTCGAAGTAGGTATCAAGAGCCCTGATCCAGTCCAACAACTCTTCTGCATCCATGCTTCCTTCATAGACTGGAATGTCCATCTTGGTTTTGGAACTCATCCTGGAAATGGCTTTGATCAACCGTTCGGTTGATGCATCTTCTGCTGTGACCTCTTCAACATGTCCAGCTTCCTCTTCGACCTCGGAATTGCTAAGATCCCCTGCACCAGCTCAACGTCTTTGTGCAGTCTCCATCTCCTCAAGACTTGCTCGGAGATCTCTCATCTGGCGCTCCATTTTTGGATTCCCTGTCGGCCTGCCTCTTCTTCTCACCTCCCTGTCCTCTGGGTCGGGTGACTGTCTCTCTCTTCTTGGTGGCATGATGTCTTCTCTTCTTTTTACCTGCTACAGAAAGTAAAGAAATATTCCCGCTCTGATACCACTCTGACATAATCCTTCCCCACTCCTCGGAGAATGATCACGATCACCAGGACCTTCTCTAGAACTTTGGCTCGAAGAACTGAAATGCCCTTCAACTTCCTCATCGGAAGTTTTTCACCCACAACAACTCCTTTACGACCTCCCTTCTCAATCAGGAATTCAGACTTCGCAATTTCACGAATCCTAGGGTCATGTGACTCTCTCCTCACGATTCCCTGAAGTCCGATACGAGTCAACGTTGACTTTCCTCTGCTATCGGAACTTCTCTCCATCAGGAAATCGCTGCTCGCGATGTCAACCGATCGAAACTACAATCCCCGAATCCCGATATGCCGATTTTCTGAGACACGTGTGGAATCATCTCCTCCACCTTTACCTTCCTATCAGGACTTTGGAACTCGCGAGATCGCGAGTCCTGATGTTGATGAGCTCGGGACTTACCTTTCCCCAAAATTCGATACAGCGCCACCTGTACCCCACTAGTTCCCGTGGTCCCACAATACCACGTCACCTCGGGATATCACGTATCACGAATCCAACCTGCGGGCATTCTCTGCTGTCGAGAACCCGATTCTCTGAACCCCGATATATATTGGGATCCTCTGACACATGTCCCCACGATCAATGGCTCAGATCTTATCGAAGTATTTCTCTTCGCGATATCGCTACTTCCGCTCCGGAAACTTGGTGCTCCAACTCGCGATATGCCGATAGATGATATCGCATATGATCTGACGATCTCTATGAGTCCAGATTGGTGACTCCACTTCCTCCTGGGTTTTAAAACCTTGAACATTCACGCTTTAAACTCTTTGCAGCTTGACAAGATCTAACGGTTCTCAGACCTTCGTGGAATCTCTCTAGGATTTTCCATGACAACACCTGCACTTATGCTTCCGCAAACTAATAGGTCTGTTCCTCCTGAGCTTGTCCTCGATTGACAAGCCTTTATGAGAACTTGTTGCACACACTTCTTGTGGCAGATCTTCGAACACGACCAAGTGTTGAAGCTTCCCCAATTCTGCGTACACACCTGTAGCAGAAATCCTTCAACTCTTTGCTCAGAATCGCAACTCTGAGTTTCCTTCTAGCCTGCGCACACCTTGCACTGCTCCGGTGACAAATCTGCACTTCTGAGATGAATGAAGACAAAAGCTATCCCTAAGTGAACCCTGCAGTCACACACTCTTTGTGGACAAATTCAACTGCACCCCTTGCAGGAATTCTCTGGCTCACTTAGAGAAACAATTGAAACTCATTCACTCATCCTCTCAGATTTCTAATCAATCGTGAAATCACATACACAACATATCAAAGCAATTGCATAACCAGAAGCAAATACTCATAATCATAATATCAACAACACACAGAGAATAACACAGCCATGGAATTGAATCAAAGCTTTCTATTTATTCAATATCTGTACATGGTGGTTCTGCACACAATTTCTCTACTTGCTCCTCTCTTCTGAATGCTTGATAATCCTGAATGATTTTTGAATGATAATCCCACAATGATACAAAGGAGGGTGTCTATATCCGTTTTCCCTCTTGAAATCTGAAACTGTCTAATCTAGAGTTAAATTCCTATCTACCTGCATTAAATCTATTAAATACCTTCCTATCTACTAAGGATGAGAGCTTAAAGGCCCAAGGTCCCCTTTACAATACAAGTGTGCTTCTCCATGAATGACTTCATTAAAGAGCGGCACAACAACTTCCAAAGTATTTCAAAATTTGTACTGGCGTTGTCCAACTGGTTTCTCTAAATGTGCTGGCTCGCTTGATATGTTGTAGATGCTCCTGCATCAATATTCAAAACATATGAGCTAATAAATTTTATGAGTTAACAAATTTGTGAAAAACTAAGAAAAATTAGAAAGAAATGAAAAAAAATAAAATTTCCCCGAAAAACAATAATTAAAAAAACAAAAATACATTTTTTTTGTAAAAAAATAAGAGCCAAAAATTATATTTCAAACTAAACTATTTTTTTTTTATCTCCTTTCATATTTGTGTCATCATAAATTATGCACAAATTGTATTTTGTTATATACTTTCAAAAAATAAATGGGGCTCTAGAGGCCACATGTCATTTATTGCATAGATACCACCTATGCTTCATGTTGTTTGCCACATCTCCACTGCAGTTTCTATCTACCTTTGCTACTTTTTCCTATCCCAATTCAACCCGTCAAGGACTACGTTGTGAGACAACCTTGTTTATATGGTTAGAGATAATTTAGATATATCATGATAAACACACAAATAACAATATTGTATTCTATTTTAGTTACCATGTACCTTACTCAATTTTTGTCAACTTTGAATTCATTTTACCTTATAATTTGTACTTACCAACGGGTGTTAACTTTATATCCACTTTAGCTTATAATTTGATAGGTTATGATTTAGTGGTCGACAAGGCACTTTGTTATGCATATATTAAGTATAGTTATTGGCGAGAACGTTTGAATGATTTATTGGTAATCCTGACAATCATGCGCAGTAAATATGTGCAAAGAGATCTAACTGGATAGCATCAACATCAAGCTGCATAGCATTCTCTATAACTCGGAACAGTATATGCATCATCAAATATGTACGAAGAGATCTAAGTTCTAACTACACAAACATAATTTTTTAACTATCGATGACTACTTCTTGAACCCACAATGAAATGTTAAGTATTGCATAATTTCCTTTCTCTCACTCCTTGTTTACGAAATCCTAGATTACACAAGAGTCTTCCTAGTGAATCTTTTAATATTAATATTATATTTTTTCTTTGAAATTTAAGTAAAAATTTTAGATGAACATTTTCTATTTGTAATTTATACAAAAAAGTTTAAATTAATTATACCATTTCAACCTTTCAGCTTTAACCAAGTAAATATAATGTTTTAACAAATATTATAACCATATTATACAACTTACTTTTCAAAGTAAATGGGCATTCATATTATATAGCTTTTAGTTTTCATTGTAAATTAATATTTTCACTTGGCAAGATTTTGAATTGACCATGTAATTGTAGGTTAATATTTTCACTTTACTAGATTCTGAATCGACAATATATAGAGTATATGGAGAGATTGTGACTTTGCAATTTTATTTGAATTTTAAATTTTAATGTTGTTATAAAAGATGAATATCTTCTCCTAAATTAAAGTTAAGTTGTTATTATAAAATACATCAAAACAACATCTGTTGATTTGTCTTAAATATTGATAAAGTATTGACAGATACCTTGGAAAAAGACTATTTCAACTTCCAAATGTTGGAGAATGACATTATATTGCTTTTGGGTAAGCTCATTGGATACCCAATACAATCTAGGTTGTATGACAAATTAGGAGTAGACTACTCCACTATCTCATCTCATTTCAATTTCAATAGATACGAGACACTCACAGTAACGACACTTTCTCCACACTACCTGTGGAACATTTTTTAACAAATAAATAAAGTTTGAAGCAACTACCAATAAATTTTACATTAATGATTTATCAGAGGTCAACACTCCACGCTTTACTTGAATATCCAAGTAATATTTCTCATCTAAACGTGTGGGTGTCAAACCAAGGGCATGGTGGGATCAGAGTTCAAATTAGAATTTGGTTTTGGGCATTTGTCTTTGAGCGTCGAAGCCAATCGAGGATCCATACTAGGGTCCTGATGACCTGTTCCACTGAAATTGTAAAGCCTATTTGCGTTGAATGGAGAACAATGCGAAACCTCGATAGAATGTGCCTCTGCAAATTAATAAAAGATTAAATTATATTAAAGCAGGATTATGATGACGGGAGCTCAATGAATCAAGTCTATTTGGATGCTTATAATATTTAATTACTACTCTATATGGATACTTATAATATTTAATTACTATCTACCTGATAGAGTGACCATGTCTTCCTCAGACATATGTTTTGCAGCAAAATTTTGTGACCATTCACATTCCACATCAAACCTTTGACTCTAAAGTTTTAAATAAAATGCACACAGGCTTTGAAAGGATACCCCACGTTGATTGCCCATGGGCTAGGAAACACACAATTTTGTGCACTAAGAATATGAATGCAGGGTTACTTTACAACCTGACGTTGCCAGTAAAATCGAAAAATACCATTATCATGTCATACAGATCAAATAGCATTTTGGTAATATTGTTTTGTCCTCTCAGAGTATTGTTGTCATGTCCAACATTTTCAACTTAGACTTTGGATTACTGCACCCATGGGAATTTGGATCACCCTTTTCCATGTTATCGCGAAACAAACAAACTCAGTCAAGAGAGAAAACGACAAGAGTTGTTTGCACAACCCTCAATATTAGCCATTAAATTATATATATGAACCTTTAGCAAACAATCCAGAGAAGCAGTTGGCCAGTTGTGGACTTCTGAATTCCATACGGTGAGACAAGCAATAGTGGAAATTTGCAGTTTTGAAATGCATGAATGATTACAGAGATAAAAGTTATAGCTGGCATACCAAAGAAAATTTATTGCACACCCAGGTTTAATTCTAATGAAACAAAAGCAGATTCTATTGATAGTGAAATCTAAATATTACAAACAACCAGCACATAAAAGACTGTCACTGGAATTGCAGAGGGTTTATATAATAATCCCTCGGGTATTTTAATCTAATTTCTAGACTCTTCAGAACATAACTATTGGATCCCCACTTGCTGAAACAAAGCCTTCAGTGCACAGGCTGCCATTCGAGTTTCAGTTCCAAGTCACCAGAGTGAACACGATCCAACTTCAAGCGCACGTCCTGAACTGTTGGACCATCTTGTTGGACGATGTGACTACCTTTAACCAGGTTACTATCAGTGGATGGAGCCACAAGAGTCTTTAGGTCATATTCAGCTTTTCCCATGAAGTCATCGCGTGTGAATCGATCCTTATCCCACACTTCCTGTAGAATCCAAACAATCGTTCAACAAAGATATTTAAATTTTCAAAGAATTCAGAGTTTTCCAAAGATGTTTCTTTCACGACACTTGTATAAATATATAAACCACACAAGGAAGTATAAGCCTTCGATTTAAATAGGATACCGCAGTGAGTGAGCAATGATCACGATCATAAACATTCTCTATATTGAATGTCAGGTCTTGATTCCAAACTAGGTTAAGGTCCATTTGTATCACACTAGTCTTCTTAGTTTGAGAGTGAAACAAAAAATATACGCGTAAGAAGTATTGGGTAGCAAAGCCAAAATCCTTGCCCCCAACAAAATTCTTTGGGAATGCCTATAATGATAGACCTTTATGTGAAATGTGAATTACAGTTACTATATTATATCCAACTAACTATTGGTAATGTTAAGATGTAAGGACGGTAGGTTGAGAGATTATGGACTTGTCAGATCCGACAAAATCATCCCAGAAAAGCCAAAAAAAAATTGCTCCTGGAGCTGTTATGATAAAGCCTGATCGACACATCAGAGTGGGTCCAAATTTTGTTTTTTTGGATATGGGAGCTAATTATGGTACAGGTTGATGTGATTTAATTTTCCATAAAATCTTCATTTTTTAGGATTGGATTTGGGAGCTAATTATGATAAAGGTTAATGTGATTTGATTACAAATAGCAGTAAGTTGATAATTGAAGATATTTATTTTCTTTTATTTTTCCCGAATTTTGTCTACACCTACAACAATTTTGACAATTCTGCAATTCTATTTTATTGATATTCATTTAGACTATGAACTTTATCTAAAATTTTGACCATAATTTAAAAAAAAATCTCTATTTATTATTTTAATACATTGAAAATATAAACAAGAAGGTCCACCTCATTTACAATGAACTTGGCCTAAAAGTGAATGAGCAATCAACGCAGGATATCCTTTCACTCCTGAAACGTCCACGAGACTTGGGCCAGGCCCGCGGGGGGGCTGAGGCGATGCTTGACATTGCCCCAGCCCCCCCGCGGGCCTGGCCCAGGTCCCATGGACGCCCATGAGACCTGGGCCAGGCCCGCGAGAGGGATGGGGTGATGTTGGGCATCACCTCAGCCCCCCCGTGGGCCTGGCCCAAGTCCCATGGATGTTTCAGGAGTGAAAGGATATCCCTCTCTTCTCTCTCGTTCAGTGGAAACTAACATATTCATATCACGTAAGATAACAACTTGAATTCCCTCTCCTTGTATAGTGGGGACTTGGGGACAACAATCAATCTCGTTCTGTGGCAACAAGAGTACCCATAATTTCTCTCGTCGTTTGTGTGGCACTAAGTTTATAAAGCCAGTTCGCAAGCAAGTCCTCGCCTCTTTGTTCTCCCAACTGACGTTTTCAACCAGCTTTGAGTTATTTCGACCAGCCTCATGTTATTTCACATCAAGACCTACTTTTCCTTTTCTAGCCTCTCATTGACCTCTTTATATCTATCAACCAAATCCCTAAGCTTTATTGCCTGCTCTAACAACTGTTCTTTTTCTCACTACACTACACCTTGGAGCTTTGTTTGGTGCCATGGAGTGCGGGCCCTTTCTTTACCCGGTTGACTCAGGCGACGGGTGCTTCTAATTCTTAATCTAAATATAGTAGTTTAGTATTTGCAACCAGAGGATATGGATATAGACTTGTAACTTACACTCGATCTCAATTTGCTGGTGGATGATCTTATGGATCCGAGTCAACGGTGTAGTGATTTATTTCAAGGTTTTTGTTCTCCATTGATTCGATGCGAGGCAGATCTGCAGGTCGTAGGGCTGCTATGCTGGTTCTCATTTTCGATGGGTGTTGATTGCTCATTCACTTTTAGGCCAAGTTCATTGTAAATGAGGTGGACCTTCTTGTTTATATTTTCATTGGATTAAAATAATAAATAGAGATTTTTTTTTAAATTATGGTCAAAATTTTAGATAAAGTTCATAGTCTAAATGAATATCAATAAAATAGAATTGCAGAATTGTTAGAATTGTAGGTGTAGACAAAATTAGGGAAAAAAAAAAAAAATCTTCAATTATCAACTTATTGCTATTTGTAATCAAATCATATTAACCTTTATCATAATTATCTCCCAAATCCAATCCAAAAAAATGAAGATTTTATGGAAAATTGAATCACATCAACCTGTACCATAATTAGCTCCCATATCCAAAAAAATCAAAATTTGGACCCACTCTGATGTGTCGATCAGGCCTCATCATAACAGCCCCAGGACCAATTTTTTTTTGTCTTTTCTGGGACGGTTTTGACCCAGTGTGGGGCATCGCCTCGGCCCCCCTGCGGTCCTGGCCCAAGTCCCGTGGACGTTTCAGGAGAATCCATAGGTACTGAGGGAGTTTCTCAGCGGCACTTGATGACGAGCATCACCTTTAGATGGGTTAGAGATGACAATGAAGATTACTAGGAATTAGAGCATGTTTGGGATGGCGTGGATATACAACACTTAGCTGGCATAGGACCGCCAGACCAAGAATGGTGTCAAATGAATTATAATGGTGAAAGGAACGTCACGTTTGAAATGATGGAAAATGTTAATATTGTTTTGGTGCAAACTATACTCGACTAGAGCCGTCTCGACAGAAATGTGGGGAGTCAACAAATTGTGTGGGCTCCCAGGTTTGCAGATTCTCAACAGAGTTCAATCTTCACCAACTATTCTTATTTCAAAGGAGTTAGCATGCACAAGTGAAGGCCGGGGTGATGCCGAGAATCGCCAACCTCCATGGCCAAGCCCTGGGTGCAACAAAGAACAATACACTTGGCTTTTGTGGCTATTTCCATTTCCCTGTACATATACACTGGAATACTTGGTGGACCACCAGGGGCAGACAACAACAATTTTGTTCTTTTCCTCATCTTGAATGCGCAATGGGACTGGTAACAGATGTAGAGAAAGAAGATTCCCACCACCGTAGTGCTTCCTGCAATGACCGCTGAATATAAAACCAAAGAGAAAATCAAACCAAAGGGAACGAGTCCTCGTTTATAAAACCAAGAAGAAAATCAAACCGAAAGGAACGAAAGCTTGGAAAACATTTTTAAGGGTGATAAAAAAAGTTAAATTGATATATAAAACAATCCCGATTCCAACTGTCCCAATTCTTGATGATAGCATCATGCAATCTCCAATTTCAATTTTTGACATAAGTAACAATTTCCAAAATTTGAAGATAGCATCATGCAGATCTCCAATTTCAATTTCTGATGTAAGTAACAATTTTCTAAAGTTCCAATTTCTGATATAAGTAACAATTTCCTAAATTTGAAGGATGATTTATTATGTAAAGTATGAATAACACAAGTTATATTTCAATAAGTAACAATTTTTCAAATTTGAATATTAATTTGTTGTGTAAAGTATACATAACACAATTTATAAACTCTATAGCAGAGACTACATACATAGTACATGTTATAAATTCTATAGCAGAGGTCCAGCTACACCTGTTAACTCACAAGTCATATGGATTATTTGGATGTTCTATCACACTCGAGAGTATTCATAATATCACATGGAAAGACCAAAATGCAAAAATCTGTAGACAAATTCTTCCATCAATGTAGAAATATGTCTCTTTTCAGAAACGATAATAAAAATGGATTCGAAGTTAATTAAAAGTTTGCTAGAACTTACAACATATTACAATGACAGCTTTTGAATGTTTTCCACGGTTTTGAGACAGGTTTCGAGACGTCCTACTAGCCGATACTGGAACAAGAATGGATTATATGCTACACAAAGCCTATATGCTGAAATGATTACAATTTATACAACAATTTATACAACTAGTCATCCAGAACATTTGAGATGAAACGTGAGAGAAGTAGGCCAAATGTACAAATTAAATGTAACAAGAAAATGATCACAATCCTTACCAGTTAAGCACAAGTGAAAAATGGCTTTCAAACACAACAACATTCGACAATTTCAAAGTCGCTAAACTTATAAACTGTAAATAGATGAAATTATGTGGATATTAACAACGTTTCCAAGATATTGCTCAATTTCCAGGGAGGAACATTTTTTGGATTGGTGATTATTCATCTTATTATTCACATTCACATTAATATTATTGATTATTCATCTTATTATTAATGATTATTCACATTCTCTGTTGTGCCCAGGGCTTGGCCATGGAGGCTGGCGATGCCCAGCCTCCATGTCCAAGCCCCGGGTGCAATAGAGAACAATACATATCGTTGTAGGAGGCTTGGGATTCAACTCCTTCTTCCCATAAATGTCGTTGAGGTTCAGAGCATCAAACTTATTATTCCATCTTCCCATTCAAATTGTCACAACCAACCAGATCGAGCTCGAGGTCAATATCCCCTCCGAAAATCAGTGACGGATATGCATGGTGCACCTTTCATATTTTCACGTCGAATTGATCTCGAACGCTTCGTGAAAAATATGAATAAATGATAGAAATATAGTTGAAAAAGCCGAAACCCTTCCGAAAAATCAAGCAGTGATATTGATGATAGAGTAAGGAGAAAGTTGAAGGTGTAGAATTACGAATCCATACTTGTAAATTAATACTATTCAATCATTTCATTCCTTTAACCATTTTGGGAAGTCGGTTTGGCAACCTCCAACGTGATGGTGAGAAGCTTAAATATTATAGTGTCTTGGTGGGAAAAAATTATTTCCGTGGGAAATATTATTATAGTAATTTAAACCAATAGGGTTGAGAAACTTAATGGTTTTGCTTAAACTTCTCGATTGATAGCCACTTCACCATTGGGAGCAATGTATTCATAGTTAAGAAGAAACCCTTCAAAATTTCCTTGTTCTGAAGAACAAATACGTGGCTACAATCTCTATAAGGTGGAAAATCTAGAGACATTAGGGTTTATTGGTAGACTCCTAGAACTTTGAGAGTTTATCAACTTTTTTCTCTGGTCTCTAAGTATGGTCATGGAGGTTACCTTCGGGTTTGGACAAAATACAACTAGGAAGCTACGTTAGGATCACCCGACTTTCCATATTTTGAGGAAGGGATGGTTAAGTTTCATTTTCAATTCACACAAGGATGCAATAAGGATCCTAGGTGCTAGATGGTTTGGACTCATGTCTTTCAAGCTCACAATTATGGAATCCTTGTTTCGATCGTCGTCTAGAGGTGACGGAGATGACCCTCATCTAGGAAAATCTTCTATTCTCCCCCCTAGAGATATGGAATGACAAATTTCCATGGGATCATAAAACCAGTAGCAACAACTATTGGATGGAGTATTATTCACCACTTGTTTTCTTATTCAGTAATAAGATTGATTTGGCATTGATGAGTGTAGGTGGGTCTCACGTTCTCTTTAAGTCTAACCCAGCCACAACCTCCACTCTTAGAAACCAACCAAACCAATATGTTTGGAATCAATTTACAAATCCAATGGAAATTCATCCATTCAGTTTTCAAATCAATTAGAGATTCAATTCTAAAGGGATTCATCTTGTTTATTGGTTTCCCAGCGGTATCCTTCCCATGCCAGCGTCACTGTGTGGTGTTTTGGGCATACCTGTGACCCTAACTATTACAAACCCTAACTACTATTTGTTGAACAAAATAACTTTTCTATCATGTCCACCCCTAGTAATTTCTCTCATCAATGCAAACCTCTAATTCATTTTCTTCATTACCTTTAAAGAACATATCTAAACTATCCTTATAATAGAGGAAGGAAAATATGTAAATGTTCTTCTGCCCTTATCTTTGCTTAGATGCTGGAGAAAAAATGGATTGCACTTACCTAAATTATGTTCTCTAAATTTGATCATAAATTTATATCATGTTCGCCAAAAAAATTTACATCAACAAAACAAATGGATGGAAGGGTATATGCAATAAAAGTTACCGGCTTCCTCTAAACTACTAATGCAACCTGGACAAAAGATGATTCTTATAATTCTATTCTTGTCAATGCAAATGATGGAGAGACTCCTAGTAGTATATTGGTATACAGTGCTATGGTTAGAAAGCTAACATATGAGGAAAAAGATTTGAAAGGAGAGATGGTTAGCATTTATCAAAAACCACAAGCATTAATTAATTATCTTATAGATAAATTTTCAAATGAAGGAGATTGGGTTTTGGATTTGTTCTCGGGTTCA
>ML778029.1:2127329-2168792 GCA_009831015.1 Picea engelmannii
AAAAAAAAAAAAAAAAAATTGCACCTACTTCTACTATGGTTGTCGTAACGAGGCGGTTCGTTACAGTTGAGCATGATGAATTTGGGATATATGATATTGTTGATTAGTTTAAAAATGGCTTTGAAGACAATGCTCAATTTTGCAAATTTTTTATGAGTTATAACTGTAATGATTTAACTTTCATATTTGAAAATAAGAATAAAGATGTATCTCTTTTTGTTTTTTGATGAATCTTTTTTATTGTTTTTTTTTTTTCGTTTTATTTGTATGTGAATCACTATACATTGAAAAATTTGATTAAATGTTGTCATTTTTTTACTTCAAATGTATGAAAATATGAAAGAAAATGATATTTTTTTATAAAATTTAGACCTTTGTTCAATTATGTCCATAAAAATGCTTTATTTGACATGCTATTTTAAGGAATATGTACCAAAATGTATAGGTTTTTTATGATATATGGCTATAAAATGTGTATTTTTTTATAAGTATTTAAAATTAGTGTTATTAAACTACAATGTTTTTTTATTTATTGAAGTAAAGGTAAACAATGTGTTAAAAATGATGTTTTTCACTATATTTAAAAAGTATGGAACAATAAATTAATTAAGGAGACAAAATTCTATGAAAAATCGTAACTTCAAAAAAGTAAATGGTAAAAAACATTTTTAAGATTGAAAGAAGCATGAAAAAAAGACTAAAAATGGAGTTGAATAAAAACAAAATATACATATATTTAGAAAAAATTGAAAATAGATGAAAAACAAACATTTAAATAAATAATGTGGAAACATTGGGGATCGAAAATTTGAAAATATAAAAAATCATCTAAAAACGGAGAGGGGGTGCTACCAGTAGCACCATTTTTAAAAACGAGGTAAAAAATTGGACCCCCCAAAAAATGAGAACTCTGGAGAGTTCTCATTAAGTTTGTAACTATGTTCTATGTGAAAGAGAAGATGATGATTTATTTTACAAAAAAAAATGTGTTGGTGGAAATAAATGTGATCGCTGTGGAAATCTAAGTTTATTTCATTCAAAGTCTCATATTGATATTAATGATCAATATTTTTCTAATATAAGAGTCAATTGGAAGAGATATGAATATATGAGCAGGACGACTCCACATTCTTCAAATGTTATTTCCAAAAGGATTGATTTGAAGGTAGATAAAATCCGCGTGATAGATTTTTTGAAGAAGTTTGAGGAAGAAATCTATAAATGCACCAAGCATTCACATAGAGCTCTATGGAAAGATATACAATTAAAACAATCCCGTGAAATGTTTCCACCAGGGACAATTTTGTCTGTAGTTGATTTTGCAAAGAATTACACATTTGCTGCAAAAAAATAAATACAGAGCAAATATTATCATTTTGATCAAGTCATGATATTTGTCCACGTTCTATATAGACATGTTCAATGGAGTCTTGATAACATAGAAAACACCAACAAAAATCGACATGTTATTAAAGAATATCACTTTTATATAAGTGATGATCGAGCACACGACACACATTATGTACAACATTGTTTTGATAAATCTTATGATTCATTGAAAGAACGCGAAATCAGATTCGATCGACATTGGATATGGTCAGATGGGTGTGTGGGTCAGTTCAAATCTTCACGATCATTCTATTGGTTATGTCGTCTTCATAAAAAATTAAACATTACACATTCTTGGAATTTTTTTGAGACTGGTCATGAAAAAGGAGAGCATGACTATGCAGGGGCATGTATAAAATGAGCACTTTGAAGATATCAGTTGAATCCTCATGCCGATCGATTTGAATCCGCTGAACAAGTTGTTGAATGATGGAAAACGGATTTAACCCATGAATATAATCCGTCAAGGGATGTGCCCAGGTGGGTCTATATATAAATGTTACCTGTATGTACACAGGATATATAAATTTGAACGTGTTCAAATTTATATTCAATCTTCAATCATTTTCTTGAGAGATTTCAAGTTAACAAGTTCTTGTCTTGTGCACGTTTTTTTGGTATGTTGGAATCGAAGATGTAAATAGATCAATCCCATATGACGCCAGTCCAATACCCGGGACACAAAAAATACATTCAATTAAAATAAAACATTTTCAAAATGGGTTTGCATTTGATAGAAGAAATGACTCTCGTTTATGTTCAATATGCATAGAGGACACATAATCCATAGATATTTACAAGAATGAAAATGTAGGATATGTTAAAGCTTGGAGACATACCGAACTTAATTTAAAAGGAAAAATTCTACTTGCAAGATCAGAGGATATGGAATCAAATGAAACTATAGTGTCAGTTGATGGCGCCAGAGTTTCTGATCTTGTTAGAGAAGGTAATTTTTATGTTTAATTTTTTTCAAATAACTTGTAGATGTACTTGTGTGATAATCTAACACGAATTATTTGTTGTTAAATATATCCAATTATTTGTAGGAGATGCCTTTTCCATGGTTGCACCTGTAGACAACATTGAAAATGTGAAATATTATTTGATGTGATGCATGGAACAAAAGATGAGGCTATTATAAGATTTTGATGATAACGGTTTTATATATGAAAGAGGATCCATTGTATTGAAATGATATTTTTATCAAGAAACCCATCAAATTGATACTCATGTTCACTTTCAAGACTACCAGTCAGATGTCACAGGTTGTCAATATAGTCATTTGGTATTTGCAACATGCATAAAGTTAATAGAAGTTTAATACAAAAAAAAAAGGTTAGAAAATGGAAAATGTCCAAAGGCGATCATGAACGAATAATTGAAGATGGAATACCATTACGGTGTTTTTAAACAAGTGGCACATGTACATTCCATAATTTTTTATTTTTCATTGAAAGTAAATTCCAGATTTTGATGACTTGTTTTAACTATCTTCAAACATATTTCCAAATAGGATATTTATAAAAATGGTACTATGTATAAAAAACTCTAGATCATTCTTAAAAAACATAGATAAAATATGGTTCAACCATATTTTATCTTTGTTTTTCAACCATTACACCAATCAAAATTATTTTATGAGCATTACACCAATCAAAATTGAGTTGTATACCTCTTGTATGAGCATTTTATTTTAAACTAATAAATTGTTAGACACCATTTCCATTGACACTTACTCTTTTCAATAGTATTTTTTTCCATTTCATTTTAATAATATTGCATTAGGTTCAAGGGTATATGAACCTTTAGGTGAATATCTCTTATAGATTTAGCATTTTTTTAATGACTACATGATAAAATTAAAGAAGAGTTGAACATCTCTTCCATTTTAAGGTTTTATTTTACTGTCACATCATTTTGAGCATTTTATTTTATCATTAACACACAAACCAAATCTCAAGATTTTATTGTATAAACATCACCTATAATTAATTTGAATATCTCTTCTATCTTGAAAATTTTATTTTTATTACTATTGCACCAATCAAAGAAGAGTTGAAAATCTCTTTTATCCTTGATTTGAGATCATTGACTTCTTTAAGTCGTAAATTTTTTTCCTTTTTTAAATTAATATGAACTAACAACTAACAACAATTTAAACATCTCTTCCACTCATTGTAATAACACTTTACTAATAATATCATATATATACTAATATCTCCATTCTAATTAAGTTGATAAATACATTTAAAATTTGAAATTATTTAGAATATCCATTTTAATAATTAAATTGATTTTCATGTAAACTTTTTTAGAAGTGTTAATCATTAGAAAATTTAAATTTTAATTAATAGATATCTTCTCTAACAAAGTTAAGGAAATTAATGTACAACCTTGTTTAAAGTCAAGTGAATTAAATTGTAATTAATAGATCTCTTCTCTAACAAAGTTAAGGAAATTAATACAACCCTGCCTAAAGTCAAGTGAAGACCCTTACAAAAATGTGGGTTTATGTGAATAGTATTAAACAATAGCCTACAAATCATTTTCCTAATGTAATTCTTTTTCATACATGTTATCTGAGTTGTACAAGGGGTATATGTTGTTCCTTGGCATGTCTAAAACATAATGCTTGAATGCATACCTCCTCCCTTGAATTCCACATTGGTTACCCTCTTCCAAAATCAAACACAAGTTTTATGAAAGTAAATTGGTAGATCATGAAAATTTCTTCATTTTCATGCAGTTCATACCAGCATAAGCTTTGCATGGTTTAAAGTGTTTTCTACTACCATAATATATTCTCAAATAAATTTTGCATGGTTTAACATCTTGTCTACTATCATATATTCTTAAATAGATATGCAATGATACAATCTTGTATGTTTGACAGTTCATTTTTTTCTTGTCCATCTATTGAGTTTGCATATTCTTAAATATATTTAAAGAAAAATACATTCAATGAGTTTGCATCTATGATCTCATATGCCTATATTTTTTTTTATTTTTTTTTCCTTTACTTGTTTTTATTAGTTAAGTGCATCTATTTAAACCAATTTATTTAGCAGATCTCATGTGCATTTCTTTCATAAATAGTTTTTCCTTTAATGTTTTTTATTGGTTAAGTGCATCTATGTAACCAACAGAATCATATGCTAAAATCTACTAATCTACTAAAAAAAATAGATTTTTTTTTTCATTAGTAACTAGAATCTACTAAAATTATTCTGCCAAAATTATTTGATGATATGTTAATAGAATCATATTTTTAATAGTCCACAGTGAACATAAAATGAAAGATTTAAATTAAGAAAAGTATTTAAGAGTTTGATGCTTAATTTAATGCATTGTAAAAAGAAGAATATATACACAACATTAGTTCATTACTAGTTAACTTTGACACTTTTTGACAATAGAATCATTTTTTTGACAGTACACAATGAACATAAAAGGAAACATTTAAATTAATACATAGTAGAAAATATTTAAGAGTTTGATGCTTAATTTAAAATCCATTGTAAAAAGGAGAAAATACAAAACATTAGTTCATTACTAGTTAACTTTGTCACGTTTTGACAACAGAATCATATTTTCGATAATACGCAGTGAACACAAAATGAAACATTTAAATTAATACATAGAGAAAAGGTATTTAAAAGTTTGATTATCAATTTAATGCATTGTAAAAAGAAGAATATACAAAACATTAGTTCATTACTAGTTAACTTTGCCACTTTTTTCCATCAATTTTGAGAAATCAAATATGAGACAATAATTGCTATAATTCCAAAATTATGAAATATATATATATATATATATATATATATATATATATATAATAATAATAATAATAATAATCAAAGACTGAATAGTTACACTATAAAATATATAAGTTCCACATCCATTTTAGGATGATAACAAAAACTAAGACATTTAACTCCAAAATTATGGACTCTAAGCCATCGCTTTAAGATAGATCACTTCATACATAAAATTTAAACTTGCGAAAAAAAAAAGATTTCAAAAATTTTAAATTTTAAATTCAAACATGCAAAATAATACAGAATTCAAAAATTGTAATTAAAAAAAAAATTGACATACATACCAAAAGAGTTAAATGTCATCCTCCAACATACTATTTCCCACAAAACATATTGTAAACATATTTTCCACTAAATATAATTTAGACATCTGTAAAAATAAAAAACATAATAAAAAAACAAATAACACATATTAGCATATATACTATAACTAAAGATTAAATAAACAATAAGAAATAATAACATAACCAACCACCATTAAAGAGATTTAATATCTAGTTACTCTCCAATTAAGAGTACATGATTTAAACAATTTGTAAATCTTATCTAAAATCTTAAAATAATTTATAGAGAAAAATTATGTTCTTGGTAAAAAGAAATTTGAATTAAAGTTATATAATAATTTGAAAATAAATATAGAACCGTGTATGAAGAAAGTTTACAAATCTCCATATTCAGTCATTCTTCCAATGAAATACTTATCTCCTTGTGGATAAAGTCTCAAATCCTTCAGGTGAAATTCTCCTTGTGGATAAGGTCCCACATCCTTCAGGTGAAATTCTCCTTGTGGATAAGGTCCCAAATCCTTAAGGTGAAATTCTCATCCCAGGTGATGCTATCGTGTTCTTGGTAAAACAAATTGTGAGATAGAGTTAGATAATAACCTGAAAATAAATATAGAACTGTGTATGAAGAAAATTCTCAAATCTCCATATTAAGTCATTCTTCCAAAGAAATACTTATCTCCTTGTGGATAAAGTCCAAAATCCTTCCAGAAATTCTCGTTGTGGATAAAGTCCCAAATCCTTCAGAAATTATCATCCCAAGTGATGTTATTTGATCACATTTACACAACAATAAAATACTAATCATCTCAATAGTTAAATTCTTCTCGCTTCTTCTTCTGCAGTGGTCATATAATCAAATTCCGCGATGTCTTTTCAAACTAAAGGACTCATAAATCTCCATATTAATCCATTCTTCCAAAAATCTACTTATTATCTAAAAAAGTTCACAAATCTCTATTTTAAAAACCATTCTTCGGAAAAATACTTATCTTCTCTTTCTTCGGTGGAATAGACGCTCTCATATAATCTTGCATGTATATGAAGAAAACAAAAATCTGCACATGTATATTAAGTCATTCTTCAAAAACCATTTAAATGGGATATATTCATATTAAATATAATGAAATTCTCTTTGAAATTATGAGAGCTAGCTCAGATATACAATATGTGTGAGCTTATTTGTAAATCTAATTGAATGTTTGTTTTTGTGATTAGTAACCAATTTTGTTAAGAGTTTGACAATACCCTGACAAGAAGGAATTCACTTTATTGTATGTAGAAAACACAAATTTGTCCATACTATGTCATTCTTGGACAAGAAAGCAAGGAATGCAATCGAGGAAAATTTATAAACTTTATCTTTTCTAATGTGGGATAGAGTCTTTTCTCAAACATTCAAACATATTCAAGTTCAAAATTAGGTCTTCATCATGATCTAACCTTAAATAAGTTTTAATGTACTCCATTTAAGACAACGATAAACTTATCTAGGGATTCTATATATTTCAAAATAATTGATCAAAGTGTTGAATAGGAAAGGCTAAACTAAAAAATTGAGAAAAAAAAAATTGATAAAAGTCAAGAACATACATCTATGAATCATCCTGAATGGACACATCCTTTCCTAATCTTGGTGCTTCCTCTTCTTCCTTAATCCCAATCTCCATTCCGAGCAAACTCTCGGGTACTCTCTTCTCCACATTAGCCTATATAACAAATTTCAAATTTGAAAATTTGAAAAATTATATTTAAATGATTATAACACATTAAATTTAAATGATTTTAAGACATTAAATGATACATGTGAACTCCCACCCTCTTCAAACTCTCCCAATGAGAATTGAGACAAGTCTACCCAAGTAGTAGGAGATGAAATAGAGATCTGTGAACAACACAACTAAGAACTAAATCTAGGATTCAATGTGTTCACAATCATACAAAATTATAAATGTTGTTGATCTCTTATTCAAAAGAGTGGATATTGAGCAACTATTAGAAAACACATACCTGTTTCAACCCATCCAAATTTAAACTTGTCCAATCAAATCCCCTACCTACTGGAGATTCGTTTAACATATATCCAAACTTAAATTAATGGCAAAAATAACTTGATTATTTCCATAGAGACAAGGATATCTAAATCTAGAACTAGAAGTAAAATATCATAAAATGCATCAAAAATTTCCTAAATAGAACACATACCAATCTTCGGTTTGGGTCATCATTCTGAATGACCTTTTTCCAACCATCCCGACAAAATTTTTCATACTCCAAAACATCTTTTGCTGACATTGTATCTAAGTCTGCATCTATTTTATCAACAAATGTGGCTCGAGAATTGGCTTCCGCTCACTGATGCTTCATGCCAACATCAACACCATAAAAAATAACTTCCAATTTTTCCCTGATTGTAGTCCTAGCCTCTTTGCCAACTTCTGATGTAGCCTAGAACTCTGAAAGTGAAGAAAATGTCCCTGTTGGGCGTGTTACTAAAGGTTGTGGAGGCTTCGACAATGTCGCACTTCGATATGACCCTTTGCGATCATATGTACATCCTTTACTAATCCCATAATATTTGGATGGTAAACTAATATAATCAAGGTGTGTGACATCCCACTCTTGCGCACACTGAGCGAACTTATTCTTGAGGACACTTGCTCCCAAGTGATCCGGATTATTATACTATTAAGAATTTGATTTTTGATTAGGAGGCGTTATGGGTTGATGACATGTTGTTTTGCTGCATTGACATAAACATGTGCTATTGACTTGGTTTTACTAAGTGTGCAGGATTTTGGACCTCGAGGATGCATGTAGGGACCAAATTTAATTATGTCTAAAAAAATCCATAAATTGAAATAGATAAGATTACTTCTAGGCAAAAAGGCTAAGTAATTTCTTTCATTCAACATATAAGCATGTTAGATCAATTAATGAACAACAATCTAGTGAATCACATAATAGAATAAAAATTACATAACAGAATAAAAATACCTCTGCCTAATGCTAATTTATGCTGATCTGGTTGTCCTTTCCCTGTTTCTTTGCCCAGCCTGATGCACTGACCAAACCCTGCCCAAAAATCGACTAACCACCCAGCCAGCTAGGAGCAGCTTGTCTAGCTCCCTAGCTCCAGGATACCGTAAGGAATCCTGGCCCCCATGCCCAAAACCCCCAGCAACCTGGTGCCCCCTGTAATGGTTCACCAAAACTCCAGAACCCAACCTCTCAAAACCAGAAGATGTCCAACAGAAATACATAGCTCAGAAAATACAGACCCCCTCCAATAATGCTCCTTCCCCAATTTTCATAATGCCCTCCCATAGGAATCTTCCCCGTCATATCTCCCCCTTCACCGACTCTCCTCCCATCTATTAATTACCTTATCCCCCTCCTTTATTACCTTATCTCCCTCCTTTATCACCTTATCCTCTCCTTTATTATCTTATCCTTTTCTTTATACGTAAAGTTTCATAAGGATTAAATTAAAGTTATTAATCCCCTTAATTTATTACCCAAATCATTAAATGTGTTAAGTAATCAATCAATCAATTAATTAATCAATCAATAGTTATAACAATTAATAAATAAATAAATAAATAAATAATATTATTAATACTAATCATTGTTTAACTAAAACCATATTAGGACAATTAGTTATCTAATTAATTATACTTATTAATCCCTATGCAACTATTTAACCAGGGTTGTTACATACACCCACCCTTTAGGAAACTTCGTCCCAAAGTTAAGGTATCTCATGATACAAAGGAAAAGAAACATGGTTCACACATTCATAACAATTAACTGTCATTATTAGTAAATAAGCCAAGAAAAATTATACATACTAGTGTACATATACAAAAAATGCATGTGTAGCTAGTACATACAAGTCTCGCGCATGTACTAATAATCAATAACTAACACCCTTATAGTATTTATGTATACCTCCAATCCAATCAACATGGCTATTCTTTTATAAAAGACAATAAACCAATCAAATGTTTGTGAAATTCTTTAATTACAATTATCTAGTTCAACAATTTTATTTAGACAACTATGGTTTAGTTACGTAATTATGAATATTCATATATACACATTTTCTTTTTAGAAGGGAAAAAAAAATAAATTCCACCATAAGACAAATCTCCATACTTTCTCAACTATTTCTACTCATCCTTCCTCCCTAACTTACTTCTATCTCCATTCCTATCCTTCCTCTGCTGGATTATCTTGGAGTGTCAACTATATTGACCTAACTCCAAATAGAACCCGTAAGTGGAAGTGTCACTATCTCAACCAAGCTTCCCCAGCAGGCAACTGACAGTCATCATCACATGTCTAGGGGAGCATGAGCTAACACTATCCTCCCATGACTTCAGGTTTCGGAGGATACATGGTGGGAAATGCCTCCACCCCTCCTAATCATAACTAGGGTCCACACCCTACAATGGAATATACAGTGGCACCGTGTTGATGGGAGTTTTGTCATCGTTTATTCGGTTTTGGGCAGTCTCACTCCTAAAATCCTGCACTGGTCCACATATCATAGCAATGCATCCAAACCAATATAATTTCACATACAAATACTCATACCATATTGTTTCTCGGACAATGGTCATGCCATCCAGTTTCATCATTATTATTCCTTGGCTATTTCATAGCCCATAACCTACAGATTAGTTTGTAACACAAACTCATACATTTATATGCATTATCATCATGTAATTGCATGCAATCATCATTTCAATTCGGTATCCGTGTACCAACAACTTAACATCAAAGTTTTCAAGTTAGAAATAGATCTCATAATATCCCATAATTCCATTTCAACACCCATTCATAAAATTATCATTTACCAAATAGATTGCATCATATCCAACATCATTCCAATAGCATTTAAACATTCATAAAATTTACATTCTCAGAATATGTCGCATCATATACATCATCATCAATAACATTTAAACATTCATAAAGGTTCATACGTCTCAAAAGTTTAAGTGTATCATTTAATAGTTTCACTGTGAATAGAAAATAAAGTATATAGGCCTTAGGTAATCCTAGTTCTCTAAGTCAAAAGGTCGTGTTACATACACCCCACCTCCGAGAAATATGTTCTCGAGGTGGTCAAAAAATTGAGGGATAGTCTCGTCATAGTGTCTCAGTGTCTTCTCAAGTAGGAGATCCTGGACTAAACTTGTCCCATTGGACCTTAACTTGGTCTACTAGATGGTTCCTGAGTTGTCGAACTCTATGATCCAATATGCGTAACGGTTCTACCATGAGGGTTCCCACGTCCAATACCTGCAATTCCTTCCAATTTAGTTTATGTGATTCATCAACAACATAATGACGTAAAACAGATACATGAAAAACATTATGAGTTTTATGCGGTGGCAGTACGAAACAATAGCCAATGGGTCCAATTTTCTCTTGGATTCTGAATGGTCCTATAAATCGAGGTGACAACTTTATCCCCTTCCTGAACCATGTGGTACTCTTATTAGGCCTTATACGAATGAAAACCTGGTCTCCCACCTCATAACTTCGGTTGGTCTTGTGTGCATCCGCATAACTTTTCTACCTATCCTGTGCTTCCTTTAGTCTCTGCCTAATTTGAATCACCTGTTCCTCAATCTCTTGAATCAATTTTTTCCCAACTATTACTTGATCTTCTAATCTATCCCAACTCAACGGCGTTCTAAATGTCCTTCCATACAGAGCTTCGTAGGGTGGCATTCCAATGGAGCTATGAAAACTATTATTGTAGGAAAACTCTACCAAAGGTAGGTACTTCTCCCACTGGGTTTGATTATCCATGACATACATTCTAAGCATTTCTTCCATGACTTGATTTACTCTCTCAGTTTACCCATCTGTTTCAGGATATTATGTGCTTAAGTTCAATTGAGTCCCCAACGTTGATTGCAAACTTGTCTAAAACCTAGAAGTGAATCTGGAGTCCCTATCGGAAATGATCTTCTTAGGTATCCTATGCAAACAGATAACCTCGCTTACAAACTCACATGCCACATCAATGACATCGTAAGTGTCTCTAACCAGAATAAAATGAGCACTCTTGGTTAACTTATCAACTATCAAAAGAATGGCATTGTGTCTATGAGATGTGAGTGGTAACCCCACAACAAAATCCATAGAGATGACTTCCCACTTCGACATAGGAACATCATGTGGTTGTAGGAGGCCTGTCGGGTGATGGTGGTCGACTTTCACTTGTTGACACTCTAGACACTTGGCAACGAAATGGACTACATCAAGCTTCATGCCTACCCAGAAGAAGAGCTTCCTCATGTCTATGTACATCTTCTTCACACCCGAATGCACACAATAAAGTGCTCTATGGGCTTCCTTCAGTATGATGCTTTGAATATCCCCATTTTCAGGGATGTACATCCTTCCTCGATATCTTAACAGTCTGTCTACTTCTAGACTATATCCTTCATACTTTGGATCTAATTGCCTCCCACTCTGGAGGTTTGAAGTAACTTTTAAATACCAAATGTCTCCTTGGAGTTGCGTCAACACACGTTCCCTCAGATTGACCTTTAAGGTTACCAAGGAGAAGACATGTGGTCTCCTACTCAAGACATCTACGACCACATTTTCCTTTCCCTTGATGTATGAAATACCAAAATCGTACTCACTCATAAAATCACTCCATCGCCTTTTCCTGGCATTCATATCCCTTTGAGTGAAGAGATGTTTTAAACTTTGATGGTCTATTTTAAGCTCAAAGTTTCACCCCACAAGATAGTGCCTCCAAAGTTTCAGAGCTAGCATTACAACTACCAACTCTAAATCATGAGTCATGTATAGCTCTTCGTGTTTCTTCAACATTCTTGATGCATAAGCTATCACTCCTCCATCCTACATTAGCACGGCCCCCAAACCTTTCTTTGAGGCATCCATGCATACTATGAAGTCCTTTTCCATATCTAATACTCGTAGAATTGGCGCACTAGTTAGTAACATCTTATGCTCGATGAATGCACTATCACATTCTTTTGTCCAGTCATACCTGACCCCCTTGTGCTACAAAGTGGTGATGTGTTTCACTATTTTTGAGAATCCCTCCACAAATCTCTGATAATAACCTGCTAGCCCCATGAATCTTCTCACCTCATGGGAATTTTTCGGCACTGGCCACTCCATATTGGCCTTTACCTTTTCTGGGTCCACAGAGATTCCTTCGCCGAAAATGATATGACCTAAATAGTGGGTTTTTTTTGGAAGAAGGAACACTTTGACAACTTCCCATTCAATTTGTTCTCTCTAAGGCAGGACAACACTACTCATAAGTGTTCCTCATGTTCTCTCTCATTCTTGGAATAGATGAGGATGTCATCTAGAAAGACTTGTACAAAATGGTCTATGTACTTCCGGAATACGCCGTTCATGAGACTCATGAATACTGCTGGCGCATTGGTCAATCCAAAAGGTACTATGACAAACTCGTAATGTCCAAACCAAGTTCGAAAGGCAGTTTTTGGGATATCACCTTCCTTAATCCCTAACTGATGATACCCTGATCGCAAATCGATCTTTGAGAATATCGCTGCTCCTTTCATCTGATCGAAGAGGTCATCTATTCGTGACATTGGGTACCTATTTTTCACTGTAGCATGATTCAAGTCCCTGTAGTATATACACATTCGTAAGAATCCATCCTTCTTCTTTATAAAAATTACTGGTGCACCCCAAGGTGAGACACTAGGCCTTATTAGCCCTAAGTCCAGTAATTTTTTCAACTGCATTTGCGATTCACAAAGTTTCGGCACTGTCATCTGATACAGAGTCTTGGAAATTGGTTCTACACCAGGTTTTAGCTCAATAGTAAAATCAAGCTCCCTCTCAGGAGCTAAACCTGGTAAATCCTTTGAAAAAACATCCTTAAATTCTGACAGTACCGGGTACTAATCCAATGAGGGTCCCTTCCTTTCATTCACTGCTTCCACTACATATAGTCGACACCCTTGCCTCAAGCATTGCTTAACCTTCATAGTTGAGATAAAGCGTAGTGACACCTTTCTTCGTACACCCTAGATCTCTACTGGCCTTCCTTCGTCATCAACACAAAGCATCCTTTTTGTGAAACAATCTACCAAAGCTTGATGAGCTTCTAACCAATCCATTCCAATGATTAGGTCATATGGCCCAAGAAAAATGACATATACCTTCAACCTGGTAGTACACACTCCCAGGTCTACTATACAATTATCAACACTAGGTCCTACCGCTTGTTTTTCCCCCGAAGCCATCTCGACTTGTTTAAATTCATCATGCTCGTAGGCTGCCAACCCACTCTTTTCTAATGCAGATGGTGAATTGAAACTATCTGTCACACCAAAATCAAATAAAATCTTAACATTGATATGATTTAGCGTACTTGATGACTCCACCACTATGGATTGATGTTTGTCTTGGTGACTATTAACCGTTACGTAAACCTAGTGGCTACTACTTGCTCTTCCCATCGGGGCCTTTCCTTCTCTATGCACAAATCTTGATTGCAAGTCTAGGCAGTCACGCTAGTAATGGGGTCCTCCACATCGCCAATAGGTAACACATGATTGAACCTTGGCACTGTTATGTGATTGTCTCTGAAATGTGTTCCTTCCCTTGGAACCCCTGCCCCTACTAGATATTTCCTCAGATGGTCGTGGACCTGTCTACGTCATTGGTAATGAACGAGATGCTACACTTGTTGCCATTGAAATCCCTGCAACTACTGTCCTTGGTGTGACTCTATTACCATATGGAGGTGGCCTTGAGCCCTCTCCCCTAGGAAATGTCCTAGGGGCCTTCCCTACAAATCCAGGACGATGTAGAAAGGTCGGTCTCGTACCTCTGGTTAAGTTCATGTGTTCCTCCACATAACGCACATTTTCCACAGCTTCCACTACTGAAGACGGTTTCCACATCCACACCATAGCCCTTATCTTAGGGTTCAACCCATAGACAAAGAGTTCTGCCTGTCATTGGTCATTATCCATATATGAAACATATTTGACCAATTCCATAAACCTAATCTCATATTCTTCTACAGTCTTGTTTCCCTGTACTAGAGCATGAAATGCTCCTACCTATTGTTCCTCATAGTAAGCTGGCAGATATTTCCTTCAAAACCTCTCCTCGAAAATTTCCCAAGATACGATGTTTGGGGTAAGATGCAGTTGTCTTTCTAGGTTGCCCCACTAGTTCAAGGCATTGTCTCTTAACTGAAAAATCCCTATCTTCACCTTTGAGGTGGACGCATAGTCCCTTAAGGAAAAACACCTTGTCATGCCTTCCAACCATGCTTCTGCGTGTTCACTGGCGCGACCTCCGACAAAATCCAAAAGTTTGATCTTCTACAATTCTCGAGTGATGTCTTTGGGTGGAGGTCCTCCCCCTGAATCCCTTGACGCTTATGGATTACCTGTTCCAGATGGTGGGGGTTCCACTTCGATCCCTGCTGGTTGTCGCCCCTTTAAAGTCTCATTTATGGCCTCCAAAGAGCGCAGTATGAGAGCTAGTTCTGGCGACGGTGGTGGCAGAGCTGGCAATGTTGGTGGTGCCTGCGACAATGCTCCTCTGCCTTGATTCCCTCGAGTCCTAACCATCCTTTATTATTTAACCTGCATCAACCAAAGTTGTCAGGGTGAGTTCAAGGACGTTTCTCATTTGCGCAAATTAAACTAGAAAACAGGGTTAGGCATAAGTTTTTCTTTACTTGTCTGTAAACAGACGTTACTCTCTTTAGGGGAGTGGCTAGGTTAAGGTTAAAGTGTCTAAGCTTGATTTCTTCGCCTAAGAAAACTATTGAATCCTTCGTCTAGTAGCTACGCTAGCACTGTACCCCACTTGCTAAATTCCTCTAACTTACCCTCCTAGCACGCATGACGCCCCCTTTCGTTTATCTTGTTCTAAGTCCTTATACTTTGCGTCTACAACTAACTAAGGTGACTTCCAACATAAAGTTGATTAATTATCAAGAACAAAAAAAAAAATCTAAACTAAACCTTTAACCTAAGTTCCAATCATCTTAATCAACTCATTCATTTAGTCCCGAAAATTACTACTATTATTATTATTATTATTAATTAATTTATTAAGTACATATGTAATCATTAATTTAATTTAAATTATTCTCATTGATTAGCCACTTTTGGTTAATCATATTAATTTATAATTAATCTAAAAAACAATTTAAAATATGTTTAAACTTAAATATGTTTAATTTACATAATTAAACACCAATTATATATATATATATATATATATATATATATATATATATATATATATATATATATATATATATATTTTTTNTATTATTAATTTAAACAATCAAAAGTTTAAATCTAATAATAATTTAAAAGAATGATTAAATAAATAAATAAAAATACAGAAAAAATAAAATAATCAAATTAATAAAATAAAACTAAAATAAAATAATAAAAAGAAGATTATTAACTAGGTTAGGGCATGCATGAAATCCATGTGCCCCCCCCAGGGCTCTTATCCCTCCAAAACCCTACACCGATATCTCCATCCCCAAACCCTATATGCATTCTTTCACTCTGCGAATGTGGTTGGCCTCTCTCACTTTGTAGCTGCGGCGGAGTTAGGGTAATGGCTTCCAGCTCCTCCCTTGATAGCTTGGCACTGAGAGATTAGTCTCAGCTTAGCTTGTGATGTTTCTTGTTGTGTTTAGTGCAGGTGCACTTGGTGTTCATTGCCGTGGAGTTGGAGATGTTGTTCAAAGCTGCTAGCATGTGGCTACAAGGTTGAGAGGATGGAACAGATTGACACAGCACAGAGAAACGAACTTGGCACTTGCGCTTAGTTCTAGTGACTTTGGACTCTTATTGTGTTGGAATTTGGTATATGCAATAGATTGATATATCATTTTCTTTAGGTTTTAAAAGGGTTAGAATAGCACACTCAGCACACGTGTTTTTTGAAACAGCACAGGAAGCAAAGGCCAAGTGGGGTTCAATAGCTATGGTTAATAGAGAACTTGCATATGGCTTTGCCTTTGTGTGGTTCGACTCCCTCCTGTGGGTGCTCGACTGTGCATGGGCATTCTTTTCTGATGTGTTTTCTGTTCTAACGTGTTTTTGGCATTCTGTGCAATGTGAACGAATTGTGGATTTATTCCTCCTCATGGCTCATGGGTTTTCGACATTTTATTTTGACGCATAGAGAATAGAGACGCCCTCCTCGTGGGCTCCTCCTCCATCCTGCGTGGTGCCTAGTGCTTGGGCACTTTCTATTGGCCCTTGATTTGTGTGTTGCGTGGTGTATGTTAGCTCACTAACATGTATTATTCGCTGGTATTTTGCTAGGAAATGGCCATCATTTCTTCAAGATCCGTAGTTGAGTGTTGTCTCATGATTTTTTTATCACTTGTAGCTTGGGTTGTTGTACTTTCACCAATAATTGTAGTCCATTAACCATAATCCTCCATTGGGATATTCCTTACTACCTTTTGTATGTGCGCAAAATTTGAATTCCATGTTGCTTGATTCTTGGTAACTTTGGAACTGGTGCTAAAAAACAAATTTTATGGTAATTACTTGGGGCACTAGGTTGATGATTATTTTAGATCGAGATGTAATTGGGCTGGTTGTTATCATGGATGGCATGGATCTGCTCTTGGCATTTTATGCTATCATGCTTTGGTGGAGAAATAAACAGCATAGTTCACGAGTTGTTGCAATACTTTTGCTTTTGGCCATTTCCAGGAATTTGTTGGCAGACAAGGCTCTCGACAATGTGGATATGACCGTGAATGTGGATGCATGGCTTCATTTCAAGGTCCGGAGCTGGATGACTCGACATCATTTAATGTTGGTTTTCTGCGATGTGATGGTTCACTGGAACGGTTCCGCCACCGACCGCTTCCACCTCCGCAAGTTCATCAAAATAATCCTTCTTCAACAGAAAGGATCTAATTAGGTCTAGCGTTGGAAAATGGAAAGAGGAGAGTGGAACCCTTGGAGCACGTGGTGCATCCTGAAGGGCACATCATGCAATAAAAATGGAAAGAGGTGAGTGGCACCCTTGGAGTATGTAGTGTGTCGTGAAGGGCATGTCGCGCAAGAAAAACAGAAAGAGGCGAGTGGCACACTTGGAGCACCTAGTGCGTCCTGAAGGTCACGTCATGTTGTTATTTAATAATAGGATACATAGATGGCTTTAGGATGAATAATGTGTTAAGGATTATTTAAAACTTTTCCCCTAATAAAATGTTGCCTGGCCTAGGAAAATAAAGTCTAGGTCGAAATTATATTGTGATAAAACTTTTATCTATTTATTAATATATATATATATATATATATATATATATATATATATATAATAATGATAATATTCATTAATCTTGTGACAAGAAGGGGGTAAGCAATTAAATTGATTTAAAAAAATCTTTTGGGATAAAATTTAAAACAGAGGAAATAATTGTTTTACTATATTATGCTAATTAAAATTTATTCATTAAAAAGAAAAAGGGAAAAAGGGTAAGTTTCTATACATGCCTTTTTGAGTTTAAATAAAAAAAAGGAAAGAGGGAAATCCAAAATAATTAGGAAACTAGGAAAAAGCAGGAACATAAAAACAAAGGGGAAACACAAGGAAAAAGAAGATAGTCTAACTTAGTAAGGTATCTAGCATTTAAGAACCTTCTAATTTAAACTCAACTAAGTAAATTAATAAGGGGGAAAGTCATTAAAACTTGTAAGGTGATATGGGGACACCTAGGAGCAATTCTAGGAGTGCCTTTAGGTGAGTGAGGGAATAGGGGTAATTAATTAATTAAGGAAATTAATTTATGGTGCAATGAAGGGGATGGGAGACACATGTATGAGGAGGATTATTATGAATTAAATTAATGAAAAATAAATTAAAAGGGATTATGGGAAAGTAATTGACTTAGAAAATCTATATAAAGGAGGGAGGAGGAGGAAGATGGATCTCTTCTATGATGCGTAACATTATGCTGTAGAAATTTATACTTCACTGACTTAGCTTATGGGAGTTGTTATACCCATCTCGGTGAGGAGTGGTAGCTCGGCCTTGCGAGGCGAGTTGGGAGTTAGATGATTGTATGGTTAGTGTGCATGGCCCCTTTGCAGCTTCAGGGGATAAGGGGGAAGAAGATTACCCCTAGCGTTGGTTGGGAGGTATCGGTGAAGTCTCATCAGTCGACAAGAGAGAGTTGCACAGGGCGTGCAGGACATCAACTCAGAGTGGGCGATTGGGAAACAATACACATCATTTATTTCTGCATTGTATATTGTTAGTATGATTTATGCCTTCAGTTCTATATGTTTAATCAAGTAAATAATATGATAGTATAACATTCTAGTTGATGACTGGAATTTCCCCATGGCCTTAGCTTGATGTTGATTGATTTCCCATGGCTTTTGATCCCTGCATGTCTTAACCATCCTAAGGTTTATTGATTCCGATGATTGCAGTTTATTTTTTCCTCCATCCCTAACTCATCACTCTGCATCTGAGCAGTCGGCCAGGAGCCTGATCTACGGTCGTCGCTTCGACATTAATATACCTATTGATCTTAGTGCCCTACTTTTTTGTGCATGGATGATAAGTGAAGGATGTTTCTGCCAGTCGTTTACCCCTGTTCATTGTTCTTGGCTGATTGATGGTCTTTGCACCTTCTTGCAATTGATTTACTCCAATCTTTGTTTATCCTTTCTCCTTGCAAGCATTCAACCCCGAATTTCCTCTGCACTTCATTACATTGATGGTGAATTTCAAGATGCGATTTTTACTGTTCCATTGACTGTGAATTTACATTATTTTACTTGGCTTTAGGTGCAATATTCTGTGAAATTTTCATATGCATTTGACTACGAGTTACCATGTTATTGTGTTCATTTCACCCAACCCTTACCACAACCTCGAATGCATTGATTGGCACTGATTGGACTAACTATGAATGGATAGCATAGCCGATGTTTTTATTGTTTTTACATTTTGGACATTGTAGTGAATTATTTAACGCCATAAATTTCTAATTGTTTATGCTTTCACCATTTGTGGACAACATAGTAAATGGTTGTATTGTTTATGCTTTTAAATTTCAGCGAAGTCTAATACCTATATTACAGTGAATTATTACATAGCTAATCTATACACAACGAACTAAGATGGTGATCACATTGTGGTTGTCAGTAAAGTCATCGATTACCCTTTTTCAATTGATTGTGTTTGATGCCAGGCTGCGTGTTTGATGTGTAATGAGATGTAATGTTTGTGTTTGATGTGTAATGACAACCATCATTTTAATGATAGTTAGAAATTTTATCATTGAAATTTCACTGACTACAATTGACATATCTTTCTACTGTGATTTAATATGCTATGTTATTATATCATAGACAACGATTTTATCTTTACAATTTCATTGACTGATATTTACACACCCTTGACTGTGATTTAATATGCTGTGTTATTTTATCTGTACTACAAATTTATATTTTTAGATTCAGTGAAGGGACAATGAATTTGGTTGGGCACTTAAGCTATACATCCCCTAGAACTGGGAAATTAGTTAGCGGATTACCACTGCACCCTTATAAAGGCAACAAATCCATTGGGTTGCCAAATTTGTCACAACCCCGCATTCTTAACCTATTTATCACTGTGTGACTATGTTTTAAATTTTACAGATAATATTATAACCCAGAAAACATTATCGCTGTGTTTGGATAGACAACTTTTACCTCTGCGTGGGGAGGACAACGACGTGCACCTGAGATCAAGGTCAGCGACAAATTTAGAGGCCACGAGAGATCAATGGACAACGAATTAACATAATTTCCCTTGAGTTATTGATTGACAATGATTCAACAGTTGCATTGTGTCTGTGTTATGGCCGTGGTTATGACTGTGCATTGGAGGCGTATATTGACTGTGTAATAGTCGAGCTCTAGGTGACTGAGTAAATGTTGTGCGATAATGACTTATAGTATCAACGGATAGAAATTGAAATTTTTCTAGGAACTATTTTTAATGTAACAATGGTTGCAATTGAATTTTTACTGACAACGATTATTACTTTAACTATAACCTTGTCTTATAATAATTCTGCATTTTTAATTTATTTAATAGGTACAACCACATGTAATTTTTAGATAGCAGTCTGGACTGTTGACAGCGATGTGGTAAAGGATACATCCACTTGTATTATTGGATAGTGTTTAACATGGTTGAAAGTAAATAGTTATTCGCTTGGTCGCATTATGTGAACAACAATATATATATTGTGTAGCGGTTTACAATGATATAATTGTATAGTTGTATATTTTAAAGTGATGTTATTGTATAATTGTATAAGCCATGTAATTATTAGGCAATGATATACCATTGGTGTTGTCAGCGATTAGTATTAACTCCATAATATTATCCATGAATACAGTATTACCTACAACAATTACAGTAATATCTCTCTAGGGATTAAATAGATAGCAGCTTAAATGCGATCCATAGATAGAAAAATTTAATTTGTTGTTTCCATTAAAGCATAGCATATTCAAGATCAAAAGACAAGTCTCCTATTGTTTTAAAAGACATGTTTCATAATTGTTTTAGTCTTTCGATAGCGAAACCCTCCTTAGGAAATTACTTATCATATATTGGATTTGGTAAATATTCACAATGTAATAATTGTTGATAATAGTTATTTGAGGTGTATGGATTGATGGAGGTTGCGATTGAATTGGCACATAAGAAATATTTCTTTACTAAGTGGTGCACTCTTATCTTGTAGATGTACTTGTGTGATAATCTAACATGAATTATTTGTTGTCCAATATATCCAATTATTTGCAGGAGATGTTTTTGCCATGGTTGCACTTGTAGACAACACTGAAGATGTGAAATATTATTTGATGTGATGCATGGAACAAAACATGAGGCTATTAGAAGATTTTGATGATAACGGTTTTATATATGAAAGAGGATCCATTGTATTGAAAGGATAGTTTTTTCAAGAAACCCATCAAACCGATACTTATGTTCACTTTCAAGACTACCAGACAGATGTCACAGGTTGTCTATATAGTCATTTGGTATGTGCAATGAACATAAAGTTAATAGAAGTTCAATAAAAAATAAAAATAACATTATAAAATGGAAAATGTTCAAAGTCGATCATGAACGAATAATTGAAGATGGAATACCATTACGGTGTTTTTAAACAAGTGGCACATGTACATTCCAGAATTTTTTATTTTTCATTGAAAGTACATTCCAGATTTTAATGACTTGTTTTGACTATCTTCAAACATATTTCCAAATAAGATATTTATAAAAAGGGTTCTATGTATAAAAAACTCCAGATCATTATTAAAAAACACAGATAAAATATGGTTCAACCATATTTTATGTTTATTTTTCAACCATTACACCAATCAAAATTATTTTATGATCATTACACTAATCAAAATTGAGTTGTATACCTTTTGTATGAGCATTTTATTTTAAAATAAAAAATTGTTAAACACCATTTTCATTGACACTTACTTTTTTTAATAGTATTTTTTTCCATTTTATTTTGATAATATTGCATTAGGTTCAAGGGTATATGAACCTTTAGGTGAATATATATTATAGCTTTAGCATTTTTTTAATGACTACATGATAAAATTAAAGAAGAGTTGATCATCTCTTCCATTTTAAGGTTTTATTTTATTGTCACATCATTTTGAGCATTTTATTTTATTGTTAACACAAATCAAATCTCAGGATTTTATTGTCTAAACATTACCTATAATCAATTTGAATATCTCTTCTATCTTGAAAATTTTATTTTTATTACTATTGCATCAATCAAATAAGAGTTGAACATTTCTTTTATCCTTGATTTTAGAGCATTGACTTCTTTAAGTCATAATTTTTTTTTTCGTTTTTTAAATTATTATGAACTAACAATTAAAAACAATTTAAACATCTCTTCCACTCATTGTAATAACACTTTACTAATAATATCATATATATACTAATATATCCATTCTAATTATTAAGCTGATAAATATATTTAAAATTTGAAATTATTTAGAATATCCATTTTAATAATTAAATTGATTTTCATGTAAACTTTTTTAGAAGTTTTACTCATTAGAATCAAATTGTAAGTAATAGATGTATTCTCTAACAAAGTTAAGGAAATTAATGTAAAACCCTGTTTAAATTCAAGTGAATTAAATTGTAATTAATAGATCTCTTCTCTAACAAAGTTAAGGAAATTAATACTTGACCTTGCCTAAAGTCGAGTGAAGACACTTACAAAAATGTGGGTTTATGTGAATAGTACTAAACCATAGCCTGCAAATTGTTTTCCTATTGTAATTCTCTTTCATACATGTTATCTGAGTTGTACAAGGGGTATGTGTTGTTCCTTGGCATGTCTAAAACACAATGCTTGAATGCATACCTCCTCTCTTGAATTCCACATTGGTTACCTTCTTCCAAAATCAAACACAAGTTTCCTGAAAGTAAATTGGTAGATTATGAAAATTCATTCCTTTTAGTGCAGTTCATACTAGCATAAGCTTTGCATGGTTTGAAGTGTTTTCTACTACCATAATATATTCTCAAATAAATTTTGCATTGTTTAACATCTTGTCTACTATGATATATTCTTAAATAGATATGCAATGATACAATCTTATATGTTTGACAATTCACTTTTTTCTTGTCCATCTATTGAGTTTGCATATTCTTAAATATATTTAAACAACAACACACTCAATGAGTTTGCATATATGATCTCATATGCCTTTATTTTCTTTTCTTTTTCTTTTTTTATATTAGTTAAGTGCATCTACTTAAACCAGTTTATTTAGTAGATCTCATGTGCATTTCTTTCCTAAATAGTTTTTCTGTTAATTTTTTTTATTAGTTAAGTGCATCTATGTAGCCAACATAATCATTAGTAACTAGAAAAAATTAAAATAGAATCTGCTAAAATCTACTAATCTGCTAAAAAAATAGAATTTTTTTTTCATTAGTAACTAGAATCTGCTAAAATTTTTCTGCCAAAATTATTTGATAATATGTCAGTAGGATCATATTTTTAACAGTCTGCAATGAACATAAGATGAAACATTTAAATTAAGAAAAGTATTTAAGAGTTTGATGCTTAATTTAATGCATTGTAAAAATGAGAATATATACACAACATTAATTCATTACTAGTTAACTTTGCCACTTTTTGACAATAGAGTCACTTTTTTAAATCTTAATCAAGAGTACATGATTTAAACAATTTGTAAATCTTATTTAAAATCTTACAAAAAATTAAAGAGAAAAATCATGTTCTTGGTAAAAAAAAAATTGAATTAGAGTTATATAATAATCTAAAAATAAATATATAACCATGTATGAAGAAAGTTCACAAGTCTCCATATTAAGTTATTCTTCCAATGAAATACTTATCTCCTTGTGAATAAAATCTCAAATCCTTCAGGTGAAATTCTCCTTGTGGATAAGGTCCCAAATCCTTCAGGTGAAATTCTCATCCCAGGTGATGTTATTGTGTTCTTGGTAAAACAAATTGTGAGTTAGAGTTAGATAATAATCTGAAAATGAATATAGAACTGTGTATGAAGAAAATTCAGAAATATCCATATTAAGTCATTCTTCCAAAGAAATACTTATCTCTTATGGATAAAGTCCAAAATCCTTCTAGAAATTCTCCTTGTGGATAAATTCTGAAATCCTTCAGAAATTCTCATCCCAAGTGATGTTATTTGATTATATTTACACAACAATAAAATACTAATCTCCTCAACAGTTAAATACTTCTCTCTTCTTCTTCTGCGGTGGTCATATAATCAAATTCCATGATGCCCTTTCAAACTAAATGACTCATAAATCTCCATATTAAGTCATTCTTCCAAAAAAATACTTATTATCTAAAAAAGTTCACAAATCTCCATTTTTAAAACCATTCTTCCAAAAAATACTTATCTTCTCTTTCTTCAGTGGAATAGATGTTCTCATATAATCTTGCATGTACATGAAGAAAACACAAATCTGCACATGTATATTAAGTCATTCTTCAAAAACCATTTAAATGGGATGTATTCATATTAAATATAATGAAATTATGTGAGCTAGCTCACATATACAATATGTGTGAGCTTATTTGTAAATCTAATTGAATGTTTGTTTTTGTGATTAGTAACCAATTTTGTTAAGAGTTTGACAATACCTGGGAAGAAGGAATTCACTTCGTTGTATGTAGAAAACACAAATTTGTCCATACTACGCCATTCTTGCACAATAAAGAAAGGAATGCAATTGAGGAAACTTTAGAAACTCTCTCTTTTCTAATGTGGGATAGAATCTATTCTCAAATATTCAAACTTGTTCAAGTTCAAATTTAGGTCTCAATCATTATCTAACCTTAAATAAGTTTGAATTTAATCCATTTAAGACAACGATAAACTTATCTAAGGGTTCTATATATTTCAAAATAATTGATCAAAGCATTGAATAGGAAAGGCTAAACTATAAATTTGAGAAAACAAAAATTTGATCAAAGTCAATAACATACATTTATGAATCATCCTGAATGGACACATCCTTCCCTAATCTAGGTGTTTTCTCTGCTTCCTCAATCCTAATCTCCCTTCCGAGCTCACTCTTAGGTACTCTCTTCTCCACGTTAGCCTATATAACACATTTCAAATTTGAAAATTTGAAAAATTAAATTTAAATGATTATAACACATTAAATTTAAATGATTTTAAGACATTAAATGATACTTGTGAACTCCCACCCTCTTCAAACTCTCCTAATGAGAATTGAGACAAGCATGCCCAAGTAGTATGAGATGGAATAGATATTTGTGAACAACACAACTAAGAACTAAATATAGGATTCAATGTGTTTACAATTATACAAAATTATAAATGGTTTGGATCTCTTATTCAAAAGAGTGGAGATTGAACAACTATTAGAAAACACATACCTGATTCAACCCATCCAAATTTAAACTTGTCGAATCAAGTCCCCTATCGACTGGAGATTCGTTTAACATATCTCCAAACTTCAATTAATGGCAAAAATAACTCGAATATTTCTATAGAGACAAGGATATCTAAATCTAGAACTAGAAGTAAACTATCATAAAATGCGTAAAACATTTCCTAAATAGAACACATACCAATCTATGGTTTGGGTCATCATTTTGAATAATATTCTTCTAACCATCCTGACAAATTTTTTCATACTCCAAAACATATTCTGCTAACATTGTATCTAACTCCGCATCGGTTTTATCGACAAATGTGGCACAAGAATTGGCTTCCACTCGCTGACACTTCATGCCAACATCAAGACCATAAAAAATAGTTTTCAAATTTTCCCCGGTTGCAGTCCTGGCCTCTTTGCCAACTTATGATGTAGGCTGGAACTCTTAAAGTGAAGTAAATTCCCCTGTTAGGCGAGGCACTAAAGGTTGTGGAGGCCTCGACAATGTCACACTTTGATATGCTCATTTGCAATCATATGTACGTCCTTTACCAGTCCCATAATATTTGGATGGTAGACTAGTATAATCAGGGTGTGTGACATCTCTCTCTTGTGCACACTGAGTGAACTTATTCTTGAGGACACTTGCTCGCAAGTGTTCTGGATTATTATACTATCAATCATTTGATTTTTTATTATGAGGTGTTATGGGTTGATTACATTTTGTTTTGCTGCATTGACATAGACATGTGATATTGACTCAGTTTTACTGATTGTGGAATATTTTAAACCTCAAGGATGCAGAGGCATTGATGGAACCCCTAGGACTCTGGATCAAGTCAGGGTGTGAACTATTAGGGTTTGATTTCTTTATATGTGATATTAGTGCATCTGATTAGATGATATGATTATGGATATATTTCTGACATGATTTGTTGATGATGCAGGCTGACGATATCTTATCGACCAGACTCACATGTGGAGTAGACGGGTCACACTCGACTACCAGAGATGTTGAGGGAGAGGTGTGAACAATAGCCATGCCACAACCTACTAGCACTCCCGTCGTGGCTCGAACTGTAGGTTAACGATTACCTAGTTCAAGAGGACCCACGATGTCGTGAGGGCAGACTGTGATAGTCGCTCATGATGATTCTAAAGGGCACGCAATAAGGAAGGGGCCTTATTCCTTACAGTCCCTTAGTATCCCACAAGATCACCTGGCAGAGTATTGACTCCAAGGGTTTTTTATGTCTACCAAGTCATTCAAGAGGCGAGTAGTATCCTTGGAGCACGTGGTGCATCCTAAAGGGCACATCGCACAAGAAAAATGGAAAGAGGTGAGTAGAACCCTTGGACCACGTGGTGCATCCTGAGGGGCACGTCATGAAAGAAAAATGGAAAGAGGCGAGTGGCACCCTTGGAGCACGTAGTGCATCTTGAATGGCACGTCGTGAAAGAGAAACATAAAGAGGTGAGTGGCACCCTTGGAGAACCTAGTGCATCCTGAAGGGCACGTCACATTGTTATTTAATAATTGGATACCTGGATGGCTTTAGGACAAATAATGTGTTAAAGATGATCTAAAATGTCTCCCCTAATAAAATATCACCTAGCCTAGGAAAATAAAGTCTAGGTTGAAATTATACTTGTGATAAAAATTTTATCTATTTGTTATATATATATATATATATATAAATTAAATAATAATGATCATCTTCATTAATATTGTGACAAGGGGGTAAGAAATTAAATTGATTTAAAAAAATCTTTTGGGACAAAATTAAAAAAAGGGGAAATAATTGTTTTACTATATTAAGCTAATTAAAATTTATTCATTAAAAAGAAATAGGGAAAAACGGTAAGTTTTTGTACATGCCTTTTTAAGTTTAAATAAAAAAAAGGAAAGAGGGAAATCCAAAATAATTAGGAAACTAGGAAAAAAGTGGGAACATAAAAAGAAAGGGGAAACACAAGGAAAAAGAAGATAGTTTAACTTAGTAAGGTATCTATCATTTAAGAACCTTATAATTTAAACTCAACTAAGTAAATTAATAAGGGGGAAAGTCATTAAAACTTGTAAGGGGATATGGGGACACCTAGGAGCGATTCTAGGAGTGCCTTTAGGTGAGTGAGGGAATAGGGGTAATTAATTAATAAAGGAAATTAATTTATGGTGCAATGAAGGGGATGGGTGACACATGTACAAGGAGGATTATTATGAATTAAATTAATGACCAATAAATTAAAATGGATTTTGGGAAAGTAATTGACTTAGAAAATCTATATAAAGGAGGGAGGAGGAGGAGGAGGAGGAAGATGGATCTCTTATGTTATGCATAACGTTACGCTACAGAAACTTATACTTGACTGACTTAGCTTGTGGGAATTGGGATACCCAACTCGGTGAGGAGTGGTAGCTCGGCCTTGCGAGGCCAGCTAGGAGCTAGTTGATTCTCTGGTTAGTGTGTGTGGCCCCTTTGTGGCTCAGGGGGCTAAGGACGAAGAAGACTATCCCTAGAGTTGGCTGGGAGCTACTGGTGAAGTCTCATCAGTCGGCAAGCGAAAGTTACATGGAGCGCACAGGACATCAACTCAGAGCAGACGATTGGGAAACGATAATCTTCCTTTATTTATGCGTGGTAGATTGTTAGTATGATTTATGCCTTTAGTTATGAATGCTTAATCAAGTAAAGAATATGATAGTCTTTGCGTTGTAGTTGATGACTGGAATTTCCCCATAGCCTTAGCTTGATGTTGATTGATTTCCCATGGCCTTCAATCCCTGCATATCTTGACCGTCCTGAGATTTATTGATTGCGATGATTGTGGTTTATTTTTTCCTTCGTACCTACATCATCACTGCATGCTTGAGCAGTCAGCTAGGGGCCTGATCTACGATTGTCACTTCGGCATTAATAAACCTATGGATCTCAACGCCCTTCTTTTCTGTTCATGGATGATTAGCGAAGGATGTTTCTGCCAGTCGTCTACCCCTGTTGATTGTTTTTGGTTGATTGATGGGCTTTGCGCCTTATTTTGATTGATTGCCTATGCACTTTGTTTATCCTTTCTCCCTACAAGCATTCAACCCCGAATTTCCTTTGCACTTCATTACATTGATGGTGAATTTCACGCTACGATTTTTACTGTTCCATTGACTGGGAATTTACATTATTTTACTTGGATTTGGGTGCAATATTCTGTGAAATTTTCATATGCATTTGAGTATGAGTTACCATGTTATTGTCTTCATTTCACCCACCCCTTACCAGAGCCTGGAATGCATTGATTGGAACTAACTGGACTAACTGTGAATGGATAACGTAGCCAATGTTTTTATTTTTTTTACATTTTGGACAACGTAGTGAATGATTTAACGCCATAAATTTCTAACTGTTTACGCTTTCAACATTTGTGGACAACATAGTAAATGATTGTATTGTTTTTTCTTTTGAATTTCAGTCAAGTCTAATACCTATATTACAACTAATTATTACATAGCTAATCTATACACAACGAACTAAGATTGTGATCGCATTGTGGTTGTCAGTAAAGTCATCGATTACCCTTTTTCGATTGATTTCATTTGATACCAGACTGCATGTTTACCATAACAATGTCTGCGTTTGATGTGTAATGACAGCCAACGTTTTAATGTTAGTCAACAATTTTATCATTGAAATTTCACTGACTACAATTGACATATCTTTCTATTGTGAGTTAATATGATGTGCTATTATATCACGGACACCAATTTTATCTTTACAATTTCATTGACTGAGATTTACACGCCATTCACTGTGATTTAATATGCTACGTTATTTTATCTATACTGAGAATTTATATTTTTAGATTCATTGAAGGGACATTGAATTTGGTTGGGCACTTAAGCTATACATCCCCTAGAATTGAGAAATTAGTTAGCGTATTACCACTGCACCCTAATAAGGGCAACAAATCCGTTGGGTTTCCAAATTGGTCACAACCCCACATTCTTATCCGATTTATCACTGTGCGACTGCGTTTTAAATTTTATAGACAACATTATAACCCATACAGTATTATCATTGTGTTTGGATAGACAACTTTTACCTCTACGTGGGGAGGACAATGGCGTGCACCTGAGATCAAGGTCAGCGACAAATTTAGAGGCCATGAGAGATCACTAGACAGTGAATTAATGTAATTTCCCTTGAATTATTGATTGAAAACGATTCGATAGTTGAATTTTCACTGTGTTATGGCTATGGTTATGATTGTTCATTGGAGGCATATATTGACTGTGTAATAGTCGAGCTCTAGGTGACTGAGTAAATGTTGTGCGGTAATGAATTATAGTATCAACGGATAGAAATTGAAATTTTACTGGGAAAAATATTTAATGTAATGATGGTTGTGATTGAATGTTTATTGACAACGATTATTAATTTAACTACAGCCTTGTCTTATAATAATTCTGCATTTTTAATTTATTTAATAGGTACAACCACATGTAATTTTTAGATAGTAGTCTCAATTGTTGACAACGATGTGGTAAAGGATATAGTCACCTTTATTATTGGATAGTGTTTAACATGGCTGAAAGTAAATAGCTATTTGCTTGGTCACATTTTTTTAACAACAATATATATATTGTGTAGCGGTTTACAATGATATAATTGTATAGTTGTATACTGTAGAGCGATGTAATTGTATGACTTTATAAGCCATGTAATTATTAGGAAACGATATTCCATTGGTGTTGTCAGTGATTAGCATTAACTTCATAATATTTTCCATGAATAGGGTAGTACCTACAACAATTACAATAATATCTCTCTACGGATTAAATAGATAGCGGTTTAAATGCTATCCATAGATAGAAAAATTTAATTTGTTGTTTATGTTAAAGCATATCATATTCAAGATCAAAAGACATGTTTCCTATTTTTTTAAAAGACATGTTTCATAGTGAATCCCTCCTTAGGAAATTACTTATCTGATTTTGGATTTGGTAAATAGTTACAATGTAATAATTGTTGATAATAGTTATTTGAGGTGTACTGATTGATGGAGGTTGCGATCGCATTGGTGTGTAAGTAATTTAAGGTGTTTCTTGAATGTCATAGCCGTTAGATTCCCTTGCATCTTGTAGAATTGTCGATTGGGTGCTCAGGTCAGTCGTCATGTGGTTGACAGTTTAATTCGGTCTCCTAGCACGTGAATTTTCTTGCGTTTGGTATAGATGTGTTATGTCACGTCAGGTTACCATCATGCCTATCAGCTTGTGGTGGCTTGATTCCTAATGAGGAGACCATTGCGTGCCCGAATGGATAGAGGAAAATGATAATTGGGTCATAGTCTATGCCTCTCATTGTGGGTGTTGCTCGTAGTATTGGTTGTTGAGACTTGGTTGTAACGCCTTAAGGCTTGGGTTTGGTGCAACGTAGGGTTCTAGTTCTTGGTTGTCAAAGCCACAGTGTCGGTTGTTTATGTTGTCCTATTCTTGTAGGTGTTGTCGTGTTTGTGTCAGGCAGGTATTCGTCTATCTGCCTTGATTTTCGCATGTTTCACCCAGTTGCTTGATATGATAGGGTGTTGATTCATTGTTGTACATTGCCTGATATGCGTGCATGGTGTTCATCGTTAGTGGTGTGGTTAAACTGTGGTCATTGTAAACTTCTTGCCTAAAAAAAAAAAATTCACTCCTGCTTCGCTTGTAGTCGTAACGAAGGGGTCATTACATATGGTATCAGAGTGGGTTCAACCCTGCGACTATGGATCGTCAGGATTTCAACTGTAGTAAACCCGTGAGATTTAACCCTTGCGTTTAATAAAAAAAAAAAAAACTTAACATGTCCATGTGGTGATTGCATTTATAGAACGCCTCAGAGGTTTGCAACATGGTGTTGTTGAAGGAGGTGCGACGCCTCCAGGATTTCCCACACCCTCAGAGTTGAACCCCCAAGGGGAAGAGCAAGTCCTTGGGTTGGATTCTCTTGTTGTAAGAGATGATGATGGTATGACAAGGCCCTTCCAGGTAATGTCAAGGGCCTTGATTCACCATCGGTACTGAGATGAGGCTAGGGCACCTGTACCCCTAAGGATCCATATTGCTCCCTATCTAGTACCATTGGCATCCACCGAGAACTTGAGAGAGTTGAGTTCTCGAGCCCATGGGTGTTGCAGACGGTTGTGCCATCGATGAATAGTTGTAAAGAAAGGAGTTATGCTTCACACTTCGCCATTATGACCTCTAGCATGAAGGTCTGCATGGTGGTATTTCAACTGAAGGGGAGTGCTCTTCTATGGTGGAAGACACTCCTGCCACTTTTAAACCTGGTCGTCGAAGACATGTCATGGGAACTCTTCGAGGAACGGTTCCAAGAGAGGTATCTTTTGAGGAATTGGTCAAGCATCAACTCAATGAGTGCAAACACCTTACGACAGGGCAGTCATACGGTGCCCGACCATGAGGCCCATTTTTGGAGCTACTTCGGTATGCTCCATGCCCTTACTGAGAAACTTAAGGTCAACAGTTTGTGTTGGCCTTAGTGTTGGATTTCAACTTCTACTTCAGGTACCACGATTACTGGACCGAATAAATTATGTTGGAGTGTGGGGAGCCACATGTCCAGTGCGACTGCCCAATGAAGAGGCCAGAGCATATGGATCCGTCAGACCCACTACCAAGGGAGACTTGGGCAAGGCCCATCAGAATTCATGCAACGGTGAATAACCAGTAGGCAGAGCACCAGTTGATAGTGCTCGAGATGTCAAGTACCATCGCTGACTAGACCCTTAGCATTCTGATAGATCCCAGTGCTACTGAGAGTTTCATTTCTAGTGTAGCGCTAAAAAGGATTAAGGTAAAGGAAGTTGAATAGGATGAGTTTATTTTCGTAGAGATGGCTTCGGGAGATAAACAGAAGGTTGGAGGAAAGGTTACGGGCTATACCTTTTACCTGGGAGAGTTGTCACTAGGGCCAACCTATACGTCACGATATTAGGATCTTATGACGTTGTGATCGGTATGGACAGGTTGGAATTGCATGAGGCGATACTCAACTGTAAGATTAAATGGTTGAGCTTGGTTGATGATGAGGGGAAAAGACGCATGATTGTAGGATGGAACCAGGGAGTTTCCCTGAGGTTCATCTCTTCCTTGCAGCTACGAAAGATCATGTGCAAGGGATGTAATATTTATGCGATCCTTGCGTAAACAAACAGGGAGAAGTGGAAGGTCTATAACACCTTTCGATGGTGAGAGAGGTTCTAGACATCCTTCCAGAGGAGTTACCTAGAATGTCATCGGAGATGGAATTGTAGTTTACTATAGACCTAAAACCTGGGACTGAACCAATAGCGAGAACGCCTTATCGGATGTCGGCCTCGGAGTTATAGGAGTTGAGGATGAAACTAAAGGAATTGTTGGACCTGGGACTGATATGTCCAAGTGTGTCACTGTTGGGTGCACCTATTATTTTCATACGAAAGAAGGATGGGTCATGGAGGCTCTGTATTGATGCAAGACGATCGAGTGATCACTCACATATCGAGGAAACTAAGAAGGCATGAGGAGAACTATGTGATGCACAATTTGGAGTGTTAGCCATTGTATATGCCTTGAAGGTTTGGAGACACTACCTTGTTAGATGAAAATTTGAACTAAGGATAGACCGTTGTGGACTACAACACATCTTTATGCAAGCGACCTGAATGCGTGACAACGACATTGGTCAAAACTTCTTAGCAAGTACAATTTCAAGATTTATTACATAAAATGAATAGTGAACCAAGTGGCAGAAGCATTGAGTCAGAGACCACACATCTTTTCAGAGCTACCTCTTTAGATGAATCTACATGAAAATATTCTAACTTTACAGCACGACGATGACTGGTACAAAGAGTTCGAGGATTTTATTCGACAAAACACAATGATGGTACCAAGATTTCAAGGAGTTACATTTTTCGACGATGGATTATTGAGGTTTAAAAATCAAATTTACGTACCACCGAATGACAAGTTGAGTAGTTGATCCTAAATGAGGCTCACAGAGAAATGTACATGGCCCACCCAAGAGTCACAAAGATGAGGGTGGACCTTTATCCCTTATTCTTAAGGAAGGTAATAAAGGCAGACAAAGTCAACTATGTGGCCAGGTGTCTTGAATGTTAGCAGGTAAAGGCTAAACATAGACATCCAACAGGATTATTACAGCCACACGTTATTCCGAAAATGAAATGGGAGCTTTTTTTCAATGGATTTTATTGTTGGATTTCCACAGACGACAAGGAGACACAACTCGATTTTCATAGTAGTCGACACTCTGATGAAGAGTGCTCAGTTATTCCTGAGTGTACGATGTGTCAGACACCTGACATAGCTATAGTTTTCATTAGTGATATTGTGAGGTTGCATGGCATGCCTAGGAGGATTATATCCAATCAAGGATCAGTGTTTACTGGACGATTTTGAACTAGTTTCCAAGAGGCCTTGGGAACCCAACTTAAATTTTGTACTACGTATCACCCGAAAACTATGAGCCGGCTGAACGAACAAAAAAAATATTGGAAGACATTTTGCGCATGCACGGGATGGACCAACAAAAGAGTTGGCAAGAATTCTTGCCACTGGTAGAATTTGATTATAACAACAACTACCAAATCACCATTAAGATGGCGCCTTTCAAGTTTCTTTATGGGTGACCATGTTGGACACTTTCGAGCTGGCATTGGCTTGAGGATAGGGTCCTGGTGGGACTAAAAGTGATCCAACAAATGGAATATTAAATGAAAACTGTAAGACAAGGGATCAAGGAAGAATAGGATCGACATAAGAGTTATTTCGATGCACATCGTGTCGACTATAGTTACAATGTGGCGATCAAGTATTTTTGTGGTTGAACCCGCATAAGAGTTCAATCAAGTTTGAAATAGGGACTAAACTATCTCCTAGGTTCATGGGACCCTATGAGATTGTGGAAAGGAGAGGTTTGTGGGACCCTACGAGATTGTGGAAAGGGGAGGTTTGTGGCCTAATGACTAGCCTTTCTTGATTATTGAGGCATATGCATGATTTCTTTCACGTCTGTGTTTGAGACATTATGACTAGTGATCCTACACATGTTTTGACTTGAGCACCTTGTGGATGTCGAATGAGGGTGTGCTCACGGCTGAGTTGATCTGCATCCTGGATCATACCATTCGACAGCTACAACATTGAATAGTAGATCAGGTCAAGGTCCAGTGGGACAACTATAGTTCGCACTCGGTGACCTGGGAGGACACACATGATATGCACCAACAGTTTCCATTTTTTTTTTATAGATGGACTTATTTTTAGAAGATGAAGGATTGTGCTCATTTTACCATTGACAATACCCTTGTCACCCAACCATAGGCCGAAGCCACCCTCCGAGCACCTTGACCTTGATAGAGAAAAGAATCCTGGTAGCAATCCAATAGCCAAGATAGGCTAATGCACCAAGCAATAAGTAACCAAGCTGATCAGATAGTCTCACCCAAAAACTGGTGCAACACCTTCCCTGGGACTTGCACACAAAACTATTGGATTGCACTGCACAGAAACTTCTCTCTGCAATTCTGAGAAGTGTGTCAAATGAGAGATTGGTGCCCTATATTTATACTAATTCTGGCAGACTTACTTGGGTCAAATTCTTATTTTGGGTACTAATTAATTCATATTAATCATCTATTGTCAGCCGACATCTTGTCTAGGGTTTCCTTCATTTCTTTTCTTCCTTCTGGAACATTCTAATCTTGTCAAAGGTCACAATAGAGGTTCATACCTCCCAAATCTACCTCAATATCAACACTCCCTCCTAGCTAGGGAGGTATGGTATTGAGCACAACAAACCATTCAACTGGTATCACTATGAGCACGGTCGTTATTATCCAACTAAATTATTCTCCATGACAACTGGAATAATATCAATTGATAGAACACAACTGTGTTTTATCCATGGTAGTACATAAATACACTCTAGTGGTTTACTACCAGACCAAGTAGCATACAAGTACTTGATCAGTGACATATAGTCACAAACAGTGGAACATATCCACCACATTAGCATAATTCTACTATATGGAGATAGGAAGTCTCCATAACAATCATCTTATGTCATCCTGCACAGAAAATATTGTTAAAGATAAAATGAATTATCTGGGCCAATGTTTCACTCACGTCTGTGAGATATGAAAGAATGTATGCCCTCAGAGTAGAACAATGGGATATCTGGACTATTCTTCTCAAGAAAGGAAGAATAACTTTCATGTCTTCTAAACCTGAACCATTCCCCACCCTAGGCCATTCTTCCTACACTAATCAAAGTGCACCCTTGAGAGAATGTATAAAACCTAAGGAATGCATGTCCCTGATTGTTGAGCCTAGACCATTCCCCACCCTGGGTCATTCCTCCTACACTAATCAAAGTGCACCCTGGAGAGAATGTATAAACCCTAAGGAATGACTATCCAGACCATTTCCCTTGTTAACCACAAGAGGAAAAAATTGTCCTATATCAACCTCCAAAATGGACCATTCCTCATCTTAACCACAATGAGAAATCACTTTCTGGTGAGGCAGGTCCGTCTTCTTGAGTAACCCTCAAGAAGAGAGACTTCCCTAGACCACTCTCCATGTTAACCACAATCAGAAGTCATTTTCTATGATACATCAACAATATGGACCAATTTCCCATGTTAACCACAATGGGAAATTGTTGTCCGTCGGAAATCTCAATCCACTTTCTGAACAAGAATAAATCTGCCCGAGATGGACTATTTTTCAATCTCAAAAATAATTGTCTTCAATAATATTTTCAGTGCTCCTTCCCAACCTGGAGAGTCATTTGTTCCCTTTCGACTAAGGGAGTTATGTCCACGATCCCCATCTTCTCTTGGAAATATGCAAACTTTATTCTGGATAGAGGCTTTGTCAGGATGTCTGCTATCTGCTCATTTGTGGGGATATACTTGATGTTTACCTCTCCTTCCTGGACTTTATCTAGAATAAAATAGTATTTTATCTCAATTTGTTTCGACCTCTCATGAAACATGGGATGTTCTGATAATCTTATACAACTCTGATTATCACAATATATTATGGTCAATTCTAGAATCTGATCAAATAAATCAAAGATTAACTTCCTTAGCCATATTTCTTTTGTGCATACTTCAAATGTTGCGATATACTCTGCTTCTGCTGCGCTGAGCATGACATACTTATGTTTCCTTCTGCCCCAAGATATCATAGTGGAGCCCAAGATGAAACACATGCCTAAAGTTCTCTTTCTATCTTCTGCACTTCATGCCCAATCTGAGTCTGTGAATCCATGAAGTTGTATATCGTTGGATGCGGTATATCTCAAGCCATAGTTTATTGTTCCATGAATATATCTTAATACATGTTTTGTAGCTATCCAATGCTCATGTCTTGGTTCCACTTGGAACTATCTTAGTGTATTCACGGAAAAACAAATGTCTGGTCGAGTATTTACCAAATGCATCAATGACCCAATTAGTTGTTGATATAGAGATGGATCTACTGGATCAGAATATAGATCCTTAAATTTTCTTATATCCATATTCATTAGAGTGTCCATGGACTTACAATCTATTATTCCAAACTTTTGAAGTATCTTTATTGCGTACTTTCCTTTCCCAAGGAATACTTCACCACGCTTCTGCCATACTTCTAGTCCCAAGTAGTAATGCATAAGACCTAGATATTTCATATCAAATTCAGAAGCTAGTTTCTTCTTGCATTGAATTATGAGAGACTCTTCACCTGTTATGAATAGATCATCAACATATAGTAGAAGAACTACAGGTGCGTTGTCCATGAATTTGTAATAGAGGTTTGGATCTACATGAGTCTTGGAGAAACCAAGTCTTGTTAAATAGTTGTCCATTATGGCATACCAAACTCTTGGAGCTTGCTTGAGTCCATATAGGGATTTCTTCAATCTAAAAAACATGAGTGTCTCTGGAATGTACCTCAAATCCTTGGGGTTGTTCAATATATAATTCTTCTTCAATTGCTCCATTGAGGAAAATTGTCTTTACATCCATCTGATGTAAGTTCCATCTCATGGAAGTGGCAAGAGATATAATAGCTCTAATGGAAGTATATCTAGCCACCAGAGCAAAGGTTTCATCATAATATTCTTCCTCCTTTTGGGAGAACCCTCTAGCTATGAATCTTGCCTTGTATTTATCCATGCTTCTGTCTGCTACATGTTTGATCTTATATACCCATGTTGAATTTAACACTGATTTCTCTTTAGGTCTCAGTATGATTTCCCATACTGCATTCTTCATAATGGATTGATGTTCTTCCATCATAGCTTCTTTCCATTGTCCCTTTTGAACTTCTTCTTCAAATGTAGTAGGTTCTTCATCTAGAAGTTTCGTCATATAAGCTGCATAACTTGAGAATATTTTAGGCTTCTTACTTTTTCTAGAGGTCCCATATGTGGCTTTGAGTCCTTCTGCTTCTTGCGAAGTAGCTTCAAGCCATGCTGGTCATTTCTTGATCTTCAGTAAGGTATCTGAATCAATGTTATCACATGGTTGCATCGGATGATCAGGTTATTCCTTTTCATCATTTTGGTTTTGTGTTATTTCTTCAATAGGTTCTTCGTACTCTACTTCTTCTATAGTTTCTTCTATGGATTTCTTGAAATCCATATTTTCGTTAAATGTTACGTCTCTTCTCAGTTCGATCTTATGTTGTTCTAGAATATATATTCGATAATCCTTGGATGAATCACTATATCCCACGAATATTCCCTTCTTTCCTAAGGGTTCTAGTTTATTCCTTTTGCCCTTGGGAATGTGAGAGTAAACCGGACATCCAAATATTCTTAGGTTTTCCACGTTAGGTTTCTTACCTGAGAAGGCTTCTTCTTGTGTCATGTCCTTCAAAATACGATGAGGACTTCTGTTATGCACATATATTGTTGTCATTGTTGCTTCGCCCCATAAGAACATGGATAGACCTTGATCATTTAGTAAGGATTTTGTGGTTTCTTCAATAGATATGTCCTTTCTTTCTGCTACACCATTTTGTTGAGGGTTATGAGGAGCAATCAACTCCCTCCTAATCCCTGCCAATTTGTAGAATACAACGAATCCCTTTGATGTGTATTCTCCACCATTATCTGTTCTTAGCGTCTTGATATTAGTATTCGTGAGGTTTTCTATCTCTACTTGTTGAATACTTCGTCTTTTGTCTTTAGTAGGTATAACCAAGTATTTCTTGAATAATCATCTATGAAGATTACGTAGTAAGAAGATCCTCTTAGAGATTTTACTGGCATCGGACTACAAACATCTGAGTGTATCAGATCTAGAATCTCCTTAGATCTGTTATTTTTGCTTGGGAATGGTTTCTTGATATTCTTCCTAAGAGCACATCCTTTGCATATTCCTTCATGTGTAGACTGCAACTTTGGTATTCCTTCAACCATTCTTTTGAGAAAAGGTAATGCTTGATATTTAATGTGAGCGTACCTTCTATGCCAAATCTCATTGGGATTGACTTCATCATGTACGAGAGCTTCTTCATTTTGTTCTAGTAGTCTATATAGATTTCCTTCACGACTTCCAATAACCTTAGCATTCTATATGCTAGAGTCTTTATGCCAAGATAATACTTTTCCGTCTATGAAGGCTATTTTATTTCCTTTTTCTTATAGGCAAGATATGGATACAAGATTCTTTTCTAAACCAGGTACATATAAAACATTGCTTAAGTGAACATAATTACATGTTTTCATTTTGATGGAGGCTTGTCCAAATCCTTCCATGAGGTAAGTGGTTTTTTCTGCAAGCTCTACCTTGTACGAGGTCTTCTTCTCATTTAGATTTGAGAGACTAGCTTGATCTCCCATCATGTGCCTAGAATCTCTGCTATCGATTATCCACATGTCATCTTCAATCGTTCCAGTGAGTGCTGAGTAGTGTAGAAGACTGGTTTTTTTACTCATGTCTTCGGTTGACTGGTAACTGGTCATGCCTTGATCCAAAACTTCAACTTCGTCATTTCTATCTTCTGAAAGAGCAAAAAGGTGTGCTAAGTTAGGGTGCATTTGAATATCTTCTCTTTGAGCGAGATGCTCCATCACAAGGTGCCAGATTTGATATTTAGGGTTTCTGCAACTACTCCTTCTAGTAACCGTAGCGATAGAATCTTGGAAGTTGCTTCTGCTAGTAACCCTAACGACATTTCCTCAACAAGCTCAATATCCTAGAGGCTATGTTTCCTTCTAGAGTTTAGACTAAATGAAGGGGGTGTGGGCCCATAACCTGTTAGAATATGAAGGATCGTGCTCGTTTTACCATTGACAATACCCTTGTCACCCAACCATAGGCCGAAGCCACCCTTCGAGCACATTGACCTTGACAGAGAAAATAATCCTAGTAGCAATCCAATAGCCAAGAGAGGCTAATGCACCAAGCAAGAAGTAACAAAGATGATCATATAGTCTCACCCAAAAACTGGCACAACACCTTCCCCGGGACTTGTGCACAAAATTGTTGGACTACAGTGCGCAGAAACTGCTCTCTGTAATTCTAAGAAGTGTGTCAAATGAGAGACTGGCGACCTGTATTTATAGTGATTCTTCAAGACTTATTGGGGCCCACTTCTCCTTTTCGGTACTAATTAATTCATATTAATCATCTATTTTCAGCCGAATTCTTGTCTAGGGTTTCCTTCATTTCTTTGCTTCCTTCCAGAATATTCTAATCTTGTCAAAGGTCAGAATAGAGGTTCATACCTCCCGAAGCTACCTTAATATCAACACTTATGATACTGTGATACACATTATTTCGGCACTTATACTATGAAACTTCAAGACGAAGTTTAGACCAAGAGGGGGTGTATGTGACATCCCACTCTTACACACACTGAGTGAACTTATTCTTGAGGACACTTGCTCACAAATTATCCATATTATTATACTATTAAGCATTTGATTTTTTATTCTGAGGCGTTATGCGTTCATGACATGTTGTTTTGTTGCATTAACATAGACATGTGTTATTGACTTGGTTTTACTGAGTGTGCAGTATTTTGGACCTCGAGGATGCAGAGGCATCGATGGAACCCCTAGGACTCTAGATCGAGTCAGGGAGTGAACTATTAGGGTTTGATTGTTTTATATGTGATATTAGTGCATCTGATTAGATGATATGATTATGGATATGTTTCTGACATGATTCATTGATGATGTAGGCTGATGATATATTTCCAAATAGACTCACATGTGGAGTAGAGGGGTCATGCTTGACTACCAGAGATGTTGATGGAGAGGTGTGGACATCAGCCCTGCCATATCCTGCTAGCACTCCCACTGTGGCTCGAACTGTAGGTTAACGATTACCTAGTTCGAGAGGACCCACGATGTCATGAGGGTAGACTATGGCTATCGCTCATGATGATTCTAAGGGGCATGCAATAAGAGAGGGGCCTTATTCCTTAGAGGCCCTTAGTCTCCCACAAGATCACCTAGTGGAGTACTGACTCCATAGGTTTTTGATGTCTACCAAGTTATTCAAGAGGCGAGTGGCACCCTTGGAGCACGTGGTGCGTCCTGAAGGGAACGTCGTACAAGAAAAATGGAAAGAGGTGAGTGGCACTCTTGGAGCATGTGAAGCATCCTGAAGGGAACGACGTGCAAGAAAACTAGAAAGAGGCGAGTGGCACCCTTGGAGCACGTAGTGCGTCCTGAAGGGCACGTCGCGCAAGAGAAATAGAAAGAGGCGAGTGGCGCCCTTGGAGCACCTAGTGCATCCTGAAGGGCACATCATGTTGTTATTTAATAATTGTATAACTAGATGGATTTAGGATGAATAACGTGTTAAGGATCATTTGAAACTTTTCCCCTAATAAAATGTCACCCAACCTAGGAAAATAAATTCTAGGTCGAAATTAT
>ML778029.1:2168810-2190683 GCA_009831015.1 Picea engelmannii
TATATATATAATAATGATAATCGTCATTAATCTTGTGACAAGAACGTTGTAAGAAATTAAATTGATTTATAAAAATATTTTGGGATAAAATTTAAAAAAGGGGAAACAATTGTTTTACTATATTATGCTAATTAAAATTTATTCATTAAAAAGAAAAAAGGAAAAAGGGTAAGTTTTTGCACATGCCTTTTTGAATTTAAATAAAAAAAGGAAAGATGGAAATCCAAAATAATTAGGCAACTAGGAAAAAGCGAGAACATAAAAAGAATGGGGAAACACAAGGGAAAAGCTTATAGTCTAACTTAGTAAGGTATCTACCATTTAAGAACCTTCTAATTTAAACTCAACTAAGTAAATTAATAAGGGGAAATTCATTAAAACTTCTAAGGGGATATGGAGACACCTAGGAGCGATTCTAGGAGTGCATTTAGGTGAGTGAGGAAAATAGGGGTAATTAATTAATTAAGGAAATTAATTTGTGGTGCAATGAAGGGGATGGGTGACACATGTATGGGGAGGATTATTATGAATTAAATTAATGAACAATAAATTTAAAGGGATTTTGGGAAAGTAATTGACTTAGAGCAGGGAGGAGGAGGAAGATGGATCTCTTCTGTTATGCGTAACGTTGTGCTGCATAAATTTATACTTGAATGACTTAGCTTGTGGGAGTTTGGATACCCAACTCAGTGAGGAGTGGTAGCTCGGCCTTGCGAGGCGAGATGGGAGCTAGCGGATTCTCTAGTTAGTGTGCATGGCACCTTTTTGGCTCGAGGGGCTAAGGGGGAAGAATAGTACCCCTAGCATTGGCTGGGAGGTACCAATGAAGTCTCATCGGTCGAAAAGAGGGAGTTTCACAGAGCGCGCAGGACATCAACTCAGAGCGGGCGATTGGTCAATGATACGCTTCCTTTATTTCTGTGTGGTAGATTGTTAGTATGATTTATGCCTTCAGTTCTGTATGCTTAATAAAGTAAAGAATATGCTAGTCTTAGCATTCTAGTTGATGAATGGAATTTCCCCATAGCCTTAGCTTGATGTTGATTGATTTCCCATGGCCTTCGATCCCTATATGTCTTGACCGTCCTGAGGTTTATTGATTGCGATGAATGAGGTTTATTTTTTTCTTCGTCCCTAGCTCATCAGTTTGTGCCTGAGCAATCGGCCAAGAGCTTAATCTATGGTCATCGCTTCAGCACTAATATACCTATGGATCTCAATGCCCTACTTTGTTGTACGTGGATGATGAGCGAAGGATGTTTTTGCCATTCATCTACCCCTGTTGATTGTTCTTGGCTGATTGATGGTCTTTGTTCCTTCTTGCGATTGATTGCCTCTGTTCTTTGTTTATCCTTTCTCCCTGCAAGAATTCAACCCTGAATTTCCTCTGCACTTCATTACATTGATGGAGAATTTCACGCTGTGATGTTTACTACTCCAATGACTAGGAATTTACATTATTTTACTTGGATTTGGGTGCAATTTCCAGTGAACTTTTCATATGCATTTGACTGTGAGTTACCATGTTATTGTCTACGCTTCACCCAACCCTTACCACAACATAGAATGCATTGATTATCACGACTAACTGTGAATGGACAACATAGCCAATGTTTTTATTGTTTTTACATTTTGGACAGCGTAGTGAATGATTTAATGCCATAAATTTCTATCTGTTTAAACTTTCACCATTTGTGGACAATGTAGTAAATGGTTGTATTGTTTATTCTTTTGAATTTTAGTGAAGTGTAATACCTATATTACAATGAATTATTACATAGTTAATCTATACAAAGTGAACTAAGATGGCAATCGCATTGTGGTTGTCAATAAAGTCATCGATTACCCTTTTTCGATTGATTGCGTTTGATACCAGGCTACATGTTTACCATAAAAATGTCTATGTTTGTTGTGTAATGACATCCAGCGTTTTAATGACAGTCAATGATTTTATCATTGAAATTTCACTAACTACAATTGACATATCTTTCTACTGTGATTTAATATGCTGTGTTATTATATCATAGACAATGATTTTATCTTTACAATTTCATTGACTGAGATTTACACGCCCTTGACTGTGATTTAATATGCTGCGTTATTTTATCTGTATTGCGAATTTATATTTTTAGATTCATTGAAGGGACAATGAATTTGGTTGGGCACTTAAGCTATACATCCCCTAGAGCTGCGAAATTAGGTAAAGGATTACAATTGCACCCTTATAAGGGAAGCAAATCCGTTGGGTTGCCAAATTGGTCACAACCCCGCGTTCTTATCCAATTTAGGACTGTGTGACTACATTTTGTATTTTACAAACATTATAACCCAGACAACATTATCGTTGTGTTTGAATAGACAAATTTTACCTCTGTGTGGGGAGGAAAATGACGTGCACCTGAGATCAAGGTCAACGACAGATTTAGAGGCCACGAGATATCACTTGACAGTGAATTAACATAATTTCCCTTAAATTATTGATTGACAATGATTTGATAGCTGCATTTTGACCATGTTATGGCTGCGGTTATGACTGTGCATTGGAGGCATATATTGACTATGTAATAGTCGAGCTCTAGGTGACTAAGTAAATGTTGTGCGGTAATGACTTATAGTATAAACGGATAGAAATTGAAAGTTTACTGGGAACAATTTTTAATGTAATGATGGTTGCGATTGAATGTTTACTGACAACGATTATTACTTTAACTACAGCCTTGTCTTATAATAATTTTGCATTTTTAATTTATTTAATAGCTACAACCACATGTAATTTTTAGACAACAGTCTCCATTGTTGACAACAATGCGGTAAAGGATACAGTCACCTATATTGTTGGATAGTGTTTAACATGATTGAAAGTAAATAGTTATCCTCTTGGTGGCATTTTTTGAACAACAATATATATATTCTGTAGTGGTTAACAACGATATAATTGTATAGTTGTATACTGTAAAGAGATGTAATTGTATAACTGTATAAGCCATGTAATTATTAGGCAATGATATGCCATTGGTGTTGTTAGCGATTAGCATTAACTTCATAATATTATCCATGAACACGGTATTACCTACAGCAATTACAGTAATATCTCTCTTTGGATTAAATAGATAGTGGTTTAAATGTGATCCATAGATAGAAAAGTTTAATTTATTGTTTCCATTAAAGCATAGCATATTCAAGATCAAAAGAAATGTTTCCTATTGTTTTAAAGTACATGTTTCATAATTGTTTCAATCTTTAGATAGCGAATCACTCCTTAGGAAATTAATTATCTGATATTGGATTTGGTAAATAGTTACAATGTAATAATTGTTGATAATAGTTATTTGAGGTGTACCGATTGATGGAGGTTGCGATCGAATTGTTGTGTAAGGAATTTAAGGTGTTTCTTGAATGTCATAGCCATCAAATTATCTTGTGTCTTGTAGACTTGTCGATTAGGTTCTCGGGTCAGTTATCATGTGGTTGACAGTTTAATTTAGTCTCCTAGTGCATGAATTTTCTTGGGTTTGGTCTAGATGTGTTATGTCGCATCAGGTTACACGCCTATCATGTTGTGGCATCTTGATTCCTCATGAGGGGACCATTGTGTGCCCTGATGGATAGAGGTGAATGATATCTGGGTCGAATTTTGTGCCTCCCATTGTGGGCATTGCTCGTAGTATTGGTTGTTGAGACTTGGTTGTAATGCCTTAAGGCTTGGTTTTGGAACGATGTAGGGTTCTAGTTCCTATTGTCAAAGCCACGTTGTCGGGTTGTTGATTTTTTCCTAGGCTTGTAGGCTTTGTTGTGTTTGTGTCGGGCGGGCAGTCATCTATCTGCCTTGATTTTCACATGTTTCACCCAATTTCTTGATATGCTAGGTTGTTGAGTCATTGTTGTCTATTTCCTGATCTACATGCGTGGTGTTCGTCGTCAGTGGTGTGGTTAAACTATGGTCGTCATCGCCTTCTTTCCTAAAAGAAGGCGCCTTCTTTCCTAAAAGAAAAAAAAAATCCACTTCTTCTTCGCTTGTAGTCGTAACGAATGGGTCTTTACAGGGTGCATGTGCAAGAAAAACTATGCACAAAAGTGTGTTTCCATAACATCTATTATATAGATGTTACAATTTCCCATATGCCACCAAAAATCTATTATACATATGTCCTGCAAAGTCAAGGTGCTTAAAATATTGCAACTTCAACATCTTCCACTTTGGGCCCTGTTTGAAATTGAACATGGAAATGGCGTCTTCTTTTGAAACTCTATTTTTTACTGCCTCCCATTTATCAAGACCCATAACCTCTGACTTTCTCCGCCTCATTAGATCGACAAAACTATCAGTGGTTGGCCCCTTCTTCTGATATGCATCCATAAAGTTTTCCAATGAATGCAAAACAATTTGCAAACTTTGTTTACTTTCTTGAGGGAGTTCCAAGACCACCAAATCATTTTCCAAACTATTTTTAACACATGAGCATCTCTCAAGCATCATTGCTTCAATATTCCCTTCACAGGGAAGTTAATCACCAACATCTGAAGGATAGGTGGATGTAGGTGTGTAATATTTTATTTCTTGATAACGCGGCCTCCTAAATCCACCTTCACCCTCTGCACCGACATTTGAATATTTGTTACAACCACTCTCATTTTCATCCCTTGCTCTAAATTGATTTTCCACACACACATTTGAAAATAACTTCAAGATTTAACCTCACATAAATTTAAATACAAAAAAAATTCAACAAAAAAAAACAAAATTTAAGAAACGTACCATAAATATTCTCTTGTCCAGAGGTACTCCCTACATTCTCAGGTGTAGGAGTATCAATGCGCAGCCTATCTAAGAAGGTTTCATCCATAGCACTGGCTTGAGCATGTTCTGTAGTTGATCTATTTACAGACTCGTTTGAAAATCTCCTCTGACGAGATTGTTGTTGCTCACTTGGAGTCTTAGTCGAAGAAGGAGTTCTTGTTATTCCTTCTTCAGAATACCTAGAGAGTTTGCGAGGAATGTTTGGAGAATCCTGTGTCAACATCTCTCCTTGATATATATCCACAATGTAGATTTTGTCAATAAAAATGAAAAGATGTACACAATTTAAAGCAATTACAAACGCAGAGATAAATCAAAGTTTTAATCAATCAAGCCGCAAAGGTACTCACTCATTATAAGGCACAAAGACCAGACATTCAACCATGATTCAATCAACTCAAATATAAGTAAGGGGTCCATAGACATCATGGAAAATTCTTATCCTTCACTCATCATCCATGCACAGAAAAGAAGGGCATTTGAATCTATAGGTATTTAAGCACCGAAGTGATGACCGTCGATTTGGATCCTAGCCGACTGCTCAAGCATGGACTGATGACTAAATGGATAATTGATAGAAGATAAAACCAAAATATTTTCATAATAATCAATAAAACCCACACATAGAAGTCATTGAAATTAGAAGTTGGGTTTGCCAAGGGACTGTCATTCAACTCAGAGGTTTATCATTCACAATACACATCAAAGAAGAAGACACAAAGACTAAACATCCATCCATGAATCAATCAACTAAAATATAAGTAAGGGATAGACAACATGAAAAATTATTATCCTTCACTCATCATCCATGCACAAAAAAGCAGGGCATTTGAATCTATAGGTCTTTAAACACTGAAGTGATGACCGTCGATTCAGCTCCTGGTCGACTGCTCAGGCAAGGACTGATGACTAAAGGGATAAGGGACAAAAGATAAAACCACAATATTTTCATAATAATCAATAAAACCCACACAAATAAGTCATTGAAATCATAAGTTGGGTTTGCCAAGGGAAATCAATTCAGAAAAACAACAAGCAAGTGGATTCATTAAAAGTTCCCTATGGTTGGATCCACTTAAAAAATGTATTAAAACATTTCTTTAAGATTCCTTAAAAGTTCCCTATGGTTGGATCCACAAAGACCACATATAATGTAATGCATTAGAATCCTAAAAACAAAGATTTTAATCTTCATAACCTCACGCACCCATGTTTTACTGTAAAGGGACCTAATTTTACTATAAACTAATGGATTTCCACTAAGGGATTTATACCTAATTGTTACATAAAGGAACCATATTTCCACTAAGGGATTTATTAATTATAAACTTCCTAACTCCCTTGCTTGATATAGTTTTGAGTTTATTTTTTGTTGATTATTAAACCTAGCATCATATCTCTCCATGTCCCAAACCTATTTTTACCTTGAAAACAATTGTAAAACGTATGAATTTTGGCTCTGGGAAAAAAATAAACCGCTTTTGAGATACTCGTCAATATTTTTATATCATATATGTATTTGAAGATTTGGGTTGTAGCATTTCTATATAATCATGGAGAAATACTGAGAAAATTCAAAAGTGTTTATAATTTATAATCTTATAATTATTATCATACAACCTATCCTATCCTCATATAATTATTTATCTCCCCATTAAGAGAATGACTAAAATCATACAACCTATCCTATCCTCATATAATTATTTATTTCCCCATTAAGAGAATGACTAAAACTAGGTATCTAATGTAGAGGCACAAGAGACTACTAACATGAAAGAAAATGCATGCTACCTATGATTTCTTCAAACTCTAGTCAAAGCCACCTATGGCTTAATGGGGGTTGGCATAAAGATGTGAATTCTTGGCTAAATCATTTGAGAATGGAGAAGGAGATCACTCTACAGAACATTGATATACCATTAAAAATACTATTAAATTGAAATTCAATGAAATATCAATACTTATCAACATTTTTTGTTAACTAGAAGGTAGGGATAAAATGTGGCTTCTAACATAAAAACTCCGATATGATATGGGTTTTCATTAGAAAATGTTTCTACTATGAGTGGATATATCACTAGTGTTAGGTCACATGGCCCTCGTAAGTAATAAATGATTATAATAATCAATTCCCATCTAAGACTCTTTTATTTCTATAAATTAGACATTATCATCAAAAATGAAGTATTCGTTATAATTATTCCTAAATAGTCAAAGGGTCTCTACAATTGGAAAATACCACCAAAGTGGAAGACTTTGGAAAAGACCACCAAAATGGGAGACTGGTTCCTTTTTGAGAAGTTTACTATGATAAGAGTCTATGGTTTGGAAGAGAAGCCATATCAAAAGTGACTATTGAATTTTGTTGTTCTAGAGACTGAAAAAAGTGAAATTCAATCAGTGAATGATGATCAGATGAATTTCAAGGAAAAACCAAATCTGCACAAGTAGGTCACTAATGTCTTACACAGAGATGTGACCAAGACTCATGACAATGTGTAGGACATGGTAAGCATAGGGGGATATTTACTTACCCATTATCATTAGGTCTCACAAGATGGTTTCAATATGTGTTTTGTCAATCTAGTCCAAATATAAATGACTCTTGGCAATGAATATTTCTTTCTCTTGTTATGAAATGAAGAACAAAAAAAATGCAAAACTTTGCATGAATTACGTAATCATGTTAATCATTGAGTTTTTGAATGAATTTTTTGTTTGAGTCCTTAACTAAGGGAGCATATATCGGGGAACCAAATCCAATATATGGCCATCCATTCCCAAAGTAGTGTGTTTGGATGAAATACATTCCATGTTATTTTCCTTGCATCAACAAACAAAGGAATTGTCAACTTGGGAAAATTGGCATTCGTAAATGCAAGGTGTCTAAGGTATTGAAAAAGGTGAAATTCAAAGTGAATGTTGATAAGATGAATTTCAAGAAAAAACAAAATCTACACAAGTAGGTCACTGATGTCTTACACACAGATGTGACCAAGACTCATGACAATATGTAGGACATGTGAAGCATAGGGGGAGATTTACTTACCCATTATCATTTTGTCTCACTAGATGGTTTCAAGATGTGTTTTGTCAATATAGTACAAATATAAATGACTCTTTTCAATGAATATTTCTCTCTTGTTATGAAATGAAGAACACATAAAAATGCAAAACTTGTCGTGAATTACATAATCATGTTAATCATTGAGTTTTTGAGTGAAATTTTTGTTTGAGGACATAACTAAGGGAGCATATATCTAGGAATCAAATCCAATATAGGTCCATCCATGCTCAAAGTAGTGTGTTTGGATGAAATACATTCCATGTCATTTTCCTTACATCAACAATCAAAGGAATTGTCTCCTTGGGAAAATTGACATTCATAAATGCAAGGTGTCTAAGGGATTGAGGGAATTCTTCCTTGTACACACAACAAACATACCATATGCATTCACTTGTTGAGAAGTAGTGCAATGGTATTCAATGTGTTATAGATCAAGGTAACCCATAGATTTTATTTATAATATGAGAATCTCATCGAATAAGAACATCATTTCATGTGTAGGACTCTTTCAATATCATCAATATTGAATAAACTTTATAATCTACTTGCATTATTAAAACCATACAACCTTGATATTTATTTAATATCATCAAAGTATTTTGAATACATTTTATAATCTAGATTCACATTATTAAAATCCTACATCTAATGTTTTGTAGCATCAAGTGCAAAAATATTGAAAACAACATAACTTATCAAAGAGTTAATATAATTTAACAGTAAACAAGGCATTGTAAGATACTTTGTAAGATAAACTTTGTAAGAAACTTATGATACTCTAATATTACATATGTAAAAATGGATTTATACATTGAATTCCTGAAGATTTGAAATTTTTATAAAATACAAAAAATTTGAATTAAAAAGTTGGACAGATTGAATTTTTTATGAAATTTTTATAAAATACAAAATGTTTGGATTCCGTTATATTTCAGTTTGGGATGCCTTCCAAAGTATCCAATTAGGAGTAATAGTGAGCTCATAAATTTTTGAAGATTTGTATGGGGCCCAACTCACATTATTCATCATATATCATAGCTTGGCCTGACTCACTAACCTAAGGAATCTTAATAGCTTGTCTAATGAACATTAGATATTACCTAAAACACAATCAATCTATGAATAGGTTGACTCATTATAGAAATACCAATATTAACAAAATAATATAGATTTTCTATTCATGGAAAATATCTTGAATCTTAGTGTTGATTCTTAGTGTAAATGTTTGCTAGCAAACACTTTGAACCTAATCAATCTATGAATAGGTTGACTCGTTATAGAAATAACAAGATTAACAAAGTAATATAAATTTTATATTCATGGAAAATATATTGAATCTTAGTGTTGATTCTTAGTGTAAATGTTTGCTAGCAAATACTTTGAACCCAGTTTTATTTGATCAATTCATTCTTAAGGAATTTGTCACTTGTGATTACTTCTTTTTAATAATATTTTTTTAAGACTCTTGTCTACTACAAAAGTCTTAAAAATATGATGCACTCAAGAAATAATTGTTCCATATAGATTCTTGTTCTTGAACTACAATCATACAATATGACACTAGATTATTCTTTGTCAAGTACAATGCCATATTCACTCTTTGCAATTCAATTCCATCTTACTCATGGTTGTTTATACATTCCTTCTATGTGGCTCTTGGTGTATCACCTATTGCAACATATTTTTTCACCTTATTAAAAAGGAATTTATTTTCACCTAGATAAAATGAAATTTTGATCTTTTCAAAAATTTAGATTATTTTAATTTTGGGGGACACTAAGTTACAATGGTTGTCATTTTGAATTCTATGAGTTCAAAATGAGTAAAGGTAGTAACAACATTGTAACTTAATCCTTAGTAAGTGGTGCACAACAACTTGTTATGCCTTTAATCTTGGCACATAAGAAATCTTGCTTTATTAAGTGGTGCACTCTTATCTGATCACAGATTGGATAATGTTATATTATATAACATATGAACTGTGCAAATGTTATATTATATAGTTGGATCACTTGAGAGATTTAAGGACAAATTGTTGGATAGTTGTGGATATGGTTGAACTAAATAGATAACTGTGAAATACTTTATGTTCACCTTATGTTCACCTAAAGTTACATAAAGGGACCTAATTGTACTATAAACTAAGTGATTTCTACATTGAGTGGATAACTACCCAAAATTAACTCAATAGCATGTGCATATTCTTTGAACATGGTTCAATCCAATAAGACCACATATATATTCCTTATAACATTTCTTTAAGATTCATTAAAAGTTCCCTATGGTTGGATCCACTAAAAAAAACATATTAGAAAATCTCCTTAAGATTCCTTAAAAGTTCCCTATGGTTGGATCCACTAAGACCACATATAATCCAATGCATTAGAATCCCCAAAACAAGGAGTTTATACTCATAACCTTACACACCCACTAATAACATCAACATGGGATGGGTATGAGGGTTGTTCGTATTCCTAATATAAATTTCGATAAGGTGATGCAAATGTAATATTTATGAGTCTTAGTTGGAGTTAGAAATCTAGATAAAATATAGTCATATAAGGTGGAAATTCATGTTGATTGAGAGTAATCATGACAATAATTTGAAATGTAAGTGCATCATAACCTATTGTAAACATAGTAATGTGAGTTTTAATGGGAAATATATTAAAAAGAAGATGATTTTGAGTGATTCTTAATTTTCACAAAATTTATGGTGGTAATGAAGCCTATTTCTACAAATAGTAATGTGAGTTTTAATGACATATATATTTCGAAGAAGATGCAATTAAATGAGTCTTTTAATTGTCACAAAATTAATGGTTCTAAAGGGAAATGTCTATAGATATCCACACTCCCCTCGCATTGTGGGAGGGTCATGCTATGCACACTCCCCTAGATGTGTGATGACTAATACTAGTTGTCTACTAGAGATATTAGGTCGAAAGGTTTGAAGATTTCGCATTTGGATTATATCTAGAGTTAGTTCAATATAGTCAAAATAACAACATATTTCAACAAAGGAAGGGATGGGAGATGCGAGATGGAATTAAGGGTTTAAAGGGAGCCCGATGATTCTAAGTCAATTAAGGATCACATTTGAGATTCAATATGTCATTCCTTGTTTCCTCACATAGCTCCTACCATGTTTAAATTATAATAATTCAATTTTAAAGATGGATGAATGTTGAATTAATATTATTTCTTTAATCAGGATTATTTGAAGTTTGATTTAATTTATTTGTTTGTTTGCGTTATTAGTTCTTAACATTTTAAAAATTACATTAGGAACGTCACTTGTTATTATTGTCTACATATGAGATATGTGTGTGCTAGATATGCCTAAATATCCAACACACATACAATATTATGGTTCAATAAACACATTAATTACTAATGTCTAGGTTATTAATGAATTAATTAATGAGTTATCAATTTGAAGTTATATTATATGAATATAAATATCATCAATAAGATAATAATTAGTTCCCATCTTTAAATATTATATGAAGTTATAATAATTAGTTACCATCTAAGACTCTTTTATTTCTATATTAGACTTTAGTATCCAAAATGAATTATTCGTTATAATTATTCCTTTAGTCAAAGGGTCACTACAATTGGAAAAGACCACCAAAGTGGGAGACAAGTTCCTTTTTGAGGAGTTGACAATGATAAGAGTTTATGGTTTGGAAGAGAAGCCATATCAAAAGTCAGTGTTGAATTTGGTAGAGAAGCCATATCAAGAGACTGAAAAAAGTGAAATTCATTCAGTTACTGACTAAAAATCCAATCATATTAAATTAAATATTGATCGGATGAATTTCAAGGAAAAACCAAATCTACACAAGTAGGCGCAAAGACTAAAAATTCAGCCATGAATCAATCAACTTAGAGATAAATAAGGGATAGATGGTAGAGAAAATTATTATCCTTCACTCGTCATCCATGCACATAAAAGCAGGGCATTTGATTATATAGGTCTTTAAACACCGAAGTGATGACCATCGATTTGGCTCCTAGCTGACTGCTCAGACACAGACTGATGACTAAAGGGATAAGGGACAAAAGATAAAACCACAATATTTTCATAATAATCAATAAAACCCACACAGAGAAGTCATTGAAATCAGAAGTTGGGTTCACCAAGGGAAATCAATTCAAAACAACAACGATGGGATGGTAGATGCGAGATGGAATTAAGGGTTTAAAAGGACCTGGGTGATTCCAAATCAATTGAGGATCACATTTGGGATTTGATATGTGATTCCTTGTTTCCTCACATAATTCCTACCATGTCTAAATTGTAATAATTCAATTTTAAATATGGATGAATGTTGAATTATTACTCTTTCTTTAATGAGGATTATTTGAAGTTTGATTTACTTTATTTATTTGTATGCATGATTAGTTGTGAACATTTTAATAATATGCATTAGGAACATCACTTGTTATTATAGGAATCTACGTGTGGGATATGTGTGTGCTAGCTATGACTAAATATCCAACACATACAATATTATGGTTCAATAAACACATTAGTTACTAATGTCTAGGTTATTAATGAATTAATTAATAAGTTGTCAATTTGAACTTATATTATATGAATATAAATATCATCAATAAGATAAGTATTCAATAACTTTGGTCAATATGTTAGATGTAATATTATATGAATATAAATATCATCAATAAGATAAGCATTCAATAAGTTTGGTCATCACTATAAGTAATTTTTAAATTGTCTTCAATAAAGTTATATTAAGATGAGGTGGAGCAAATGGAKCAAATGTAATATTGGGAGGCTTTGTTGGAGTTAGAAATCTAGAATGAGAGCAATCATGACAATAATTTCAAATGTAAGTGCATCATAGCCTATTGTAAACATAGTAATGTGAGTTTTAATGGGATATATATTTTGAAGAAGATGCAATTGAGTGAGTCTTAATTGTGACAAAATTGATGAAAATTTACCTTCTTTATATTGAATTAGATTGAAATTTCCTAACTTTAATACTTTAACTTTATAACCGTTCTTCATTAACTTTATATTTATATGCCCATTTTAATAATTATACTATGTTTCATTTACCTAGAACTATTTATAAATAGGATAACAAATATGGTCACACAAAGATGTTAATACAATCCTATATTCATTCTTATAGATGTCACAAAGTCATATAAAGGTGTGTGTCCTTTATAGATGGACATATTGAAAGGACTTGTTAAGTGTCATATATATTACACTATAAAAATGTGTAACAATAGATCATACCATAGTTTCTAAAATCAATCATATGAAATGTTTTGTTTTAAAATTAAGATTTAATTTACTATTTGGATAAGAAAACAACATAAAATGTTGAACAAAATAACATACCAACCATTAACAAAATTAACATACCAAACATGAATAGAATTAACAGAATTAATTATGTTCTATTTCTATCATATTTAATTCATATTTAATTCTATTAATTCTGTCGTTTTTCATAAAATGACAACAAATCCAATAAAGATAAAAAACACACATCAGTTTAGATATGTATTACTCTTAGTTATAACAACATATCAAACACACATCATAGAACATGAACAAATCTTCTTATATGAGTCATAACCCTATATTATGTTGAGATCAAATAGACACATACAATAGATTATCATAAATTGAATGTAAAGGATGTTGTTGTATTTGTATTAGTACTGAGTTAGAACCAATCCCATAAATATGAAAAGGTATAAAAAGTGCATACATGTAACATATGAGCACAACCAGTATAGGTCTTATTCATATCCTATACTAGGAGTAGGACCCTAATCAATAAGAATGCAACATCAATGTCATTATGAACAAATATGATAGAATTAATTCTAAGAAAAGAATGCAGTGTAATTCATTTTGTTCACAGGGCTTGTTGTGCTCTCATATCATATTAGCTCATTACTTCATCATGTTCAACCCTATACAGTTATCTGGTATGATTACAATAGGTTTGATTCATGGTTCTGTACACTTCCTTTATCCCTATTGTTTCCATGATTGTAATTGATAACTAAAAATTTGAATTTCCTAAAAATTTAAATTAGCAATAATATTAGCAAAGAAGTGGAGTTTTTGTCAACATTGTACTAATTTTGCTCCTATTGCAGCAACTACTACAGACATATTTTTAGATTTCAATCTTTTTGTTAGGTTTGTGAAATATTGTGATATGTACTAGGTCCTTTATGGTCATGTTTCTTTACAGTTGTTGTCAGAGTCTAATTTTTTTCAGTTTGGGCACTATTCAAGGTAGTAGTGGTCCTGTAGCAGTCATGCTTAGCCCCTGGTCTCACTATTTATAGTTAGAATACCTAGTCCATGTTTTGTCTATTTTTTGAAACTCTGTCTATTTGCTTAGCGGTTGTATGGATTTCATATGGAACTGGGCCTTTGTTACTGGTTGTAGATCTACTTATCCTGTTGCTTGAGGTACTACATGGACATGGCTAAATATGGCCCTGTCCATGTACATTGACATGCTTGAATTTGGCCTTGTCCTTGTACATGGACAAGGTTGAATAAGGCCCTGTCAACATTCTAAACTCAAATTTTCAACTAAAAATTTAAATTTTTTAAAAATTAAACATTTAAACATATCTGAAATTCGGCCCTGCTTAAAAATTGAAAATTCAACCCTGTTTAAAAATTGAAAATTTGGTCTTGTTTAAAATTGAAAATTCGGACCTGTTAAAACATATTTTAAACATGTTTAAAAATTAAAAATTTAAACTTATTTAAACATAAGGGACAGAGTCATACTCGGCTCTGTCCATGTACAGGTACAGGCCCGAATTTAGGCCTGTCACTGTACATGGATAGGGTTGAATAAGGCCCTGTCAAAAGTAAAAAATTAACTTCTAAATTATAAAATTTAAAATCTAAACTAAAAATAGAAATTTAAAATTTAAATTCTAAAATTGCAAAATAACTTTAACTTCTAAATTCTAAATTCTACATGGACAGGACCGGTTTAGTTTTATTTGTCAAATTATGCAATTTATGCTTTGTTCTTTGCTTAACAATTATTTTATTTCCTATCTTGTTTTTACAGCAGATTGAGGTTTTATTTGACGAGATTAAAATTTGTTTTGGTTTCTTTATTCACAGTAAAAATTAGACTGAGTTTTATAGACATAGCTATGGGGAGGATTTCACAAGGAACCCAACTTCTTACTGAAGGTGGATATGAAAATGTTTTTCGACGAACTTTTGAGACTATCCCAGGGGGAAAACTTCAGAAGGCATATGCATGATATTTGTCAACTTTTGCATGGCCTGTTATAGGAACACTATATTTGTCTACTGTGAAGATTTATTTGTAGTGATAGTTCTCTTGCTTATTACCCTCATTCTGGTTAGACTGAATTGAGTTCTTATAAGGCATGATCCTTTAACAGACAATTTCCTTAGGAAGTCTAACCCAGAACTAGTAGAAGAGGATAAAGAAAATGAATGCATAGTAAATATAGGTCAGGGCTAGGGAATCTCAATGCAGTTATTGAGAATGGCTCTAGATACATGCAATGCATGGAGAATTTTTGAATGTCTTCTACTTATGCAGAAAATATATACAAGCACATTACGTAGTTGAGAATGCATAGACATAGGGTACCTAAAGGGGGTTAAAGGTATATTGTAAATGGAAAGGGTCAAATATGGCCCTGTCAACAATCTAAATAAAAAATGTAAATCCTAGTTTAGAAACTTAAATTATAATCTAAATTTGTCTTTGTTCTAAAGTTTAAAATTTATACACTTTTAAACATAATGGACAGGGCCATATTTGGCCCTGTCAACAATCTAAAAAACAAATTTAAATCCTAATTTAAAAATATAAATTCTAGTCTAATTTAAATTATAATCTAAAATCTAATTCTAATCTAAATTATAATTATATTATAAATTATAACTCTAATCTAAACATACCTGAATGACGCTTGTTGCTCCAACGTCCACAACACCATCATTGCTCCATTGTCCACCACCTATCCACAAACACTCCTACCAAACTCCAACAACACCAAATGCTCTCCGCACAACAAGCTATGAACTCATAAAAACTATGACAAGAGCGATGTGCGGGTAATATATAAACATTTGTTCGGCTGAAACATATTTTGGCCGAAATAATCTTTTGGATGAAAGAACTTTTATGCCAAAAGATATTTCATCCGAAACATTATTTTGGTCAGAATATCTTTCCGCCGAAAAGACGTTACCGGATGAAAAAATATTCGTCCAGCTAAAATTGTACACGGAAATCGAGGGCGTCATCAGTATGTCATTCGATTTGACATTCAAAGGTTCAGCCAAAAGATTTTTCAGCCGAAAAATAGTACTTATGATCGAAAATATAATTAGTTCGACCGAAAAAATGATTTTCAGAATTTTGGAGACATGATTGTCACGAAAGTGTAACCCACCTTCATGATTGCACCCCAAGATGACCAAATAGTTTATTTAAGGATGGTTTCAGGTATACCTAGGGGGTGTCTTATATACCCAAAAGTAAATGGAAGTGTGATTCTATCTATAAGTACTATCTGATGTGGAACTAGTTGAAGGGGTACCACTAGGGCTTGTAGAGGTTTCCAACCAGGTGAAACAATGTGTTTCCAACCACGTGAAACCATGTGTATTTCCTGCGTGGATTCTTCTCTAACCACATTTTTACCTACTTATCGATAGGTTCTTTGTTATTTAAATATGTTGGAACATGCCTCTAAAAAAAATAAAAAAATGATGTAACATCCCGCTCTTGTGCACACCGAGCAAACCTATTATTTGAGGACACTTGCTCGCAAGTGATCCATATTATTATACTATCAAAAACTTGATTTGGATTATGAGGTGTCATGGGTTGATGACATGTTGTTTTGTTGCATTGACATAGACAAGTGCTATTGACTTGGTTTTACTAAGTGTGCAGGATTTTGGACCTCGAGGATGTAGAGGCATTGATGGAACCCCTTGGAATCTGGATCAATTTGGGGAGTGAACTATTGGGGTTTGATTGTTTTATATGTGATATTAGTGCATCTAATTAGATGATATGATTATGGATATATTTCTAACATGATTCATTGATGATGCAAGATGATGATAGTTTGTCGACCAGACTCACATGTGAAGTAAAGGGGTCACACACAACTACTAGAGATGTTGAGGGAAAGGTGTGGACAACAACCCTGCCATAGCCTACCAACACTCCTACTGTGGCTCAAATTGTAGGTTAAAAATTACCTATTTCGAGAGGACCCACGATGTCATGAGGGAAGACTGCAACAATCACTCATGATGATTCTAAGGGGCACGCAATAAGGAAGGGGCCTTATTCCTTAGAGGCCCTTAGTCTCCCATAAGATCACCTGGCGGAGTATTGACTCCATGGGTTATTGATGTCTACCAAGTTAGTCAAGAGGCGAGTGGCACCCTTGGAGCACGTGGCGTGTCCTAAATGGCACGTCGTGCAAGAAAAATGGAAAGAGGCGAGTGGCACCCTTGGAGCACGTGGTGCGTCCTAAAGGGCATGTTGCGCAAGAAAAATGGAAAGAGGAAAGTGGCACCCTTGGAGCACATGGTGCGTCCTGAAGGGAACGTCGTGTTGTTAATTAATACATGAATAAACCTAGATGGCCTTAGGACGAATAACGTGATAAGAAAAAATTAAAACAATTTCCCTAATAAAATGTCACCCAACCTCGAAAATTAAAATCTAGGTCTAGGGGAAACTTGCAGTAAAAGAAAATTATGTTTGTAAAAATAAAGATAAAAATAAATAGATAAAAATAATAATCATCATTAATCATGAGTTGAGAAGGGGGGTGTGTAATTCTTTTAATTTAAAAAAAAAATGGGATAAAATTTAAAAAGGGGAAATAATTGTTTTACTATATAATGCTAATATATATATATATATATATATATATATATATATATATATTCCTTAAAAAGAAAAAAGGGGAAAAAGGGTAAGTTTCTACACCTACCATTTGAGTTTTAAATGAAAAGGGAAAGAGGGAAATCTAAAATAATTAGGAAACTAGGAAACATAAAAAGAAAGGGGAAACATAAGGAAAAATAAGAAAGTCTAACTTAGTAAGGTATCTAGCATTAAAGAACCTTCTAAATTAAACTGAACTAGCAAATTAATAATGGGGAAAGTCATTAAAACCTGTAAGAGAATTTGGGGACACCTAGGAGTAATTCTAGGAATGACTCTAGGTGGGTGAGGGAAATAAGGGTAATTAATTAATTGACAAAATTAGTTTTTGGAGGAATGAAGGGGATGGGTGACACATGTACGAGGAGGATTATTATGAGTCAAATTAATGAATAGTAAGTTAAAAAGGACTTTGGGAAAGTAACTGACTTAGAAAATCTATATAAAGGAGGGAGGAGGAGGAAGAGAGGGCTCTTCTATTTGGCGTAATGTTATGCTGCAGAAATCTATACTTGACTGACTTAGCTTATGGGAGTTGGGATACCCAGCTCAGTGAGAAGTGGTAGCTTGGCCTTGCGAGGTGAGTTGGGAGCTAGCTAATTCTCTGGATAGTGTGTGTGTCCCCTTTGCAGCTCAAGGTCTAAAGGGGAAGAATAGTACCCCTAGCATTGGCTGGGAGGTACCGGTGAAGTCTCATCAGTCGATAAGAGGGAGTTTCAAGAAGTGCGTGGGACATCAAATCAGAGAGGGTGTTTGGGAAACGATACACTTCCTTTAATGCTGCATGGTAGATTGTTAGTATGATTTATGCTTTTAGTTCTACATGTTTATTTGTGTACAGAAAATTATTGTCTTAGAATTCTAGTTGATGACTAAAATTTTCCCCATAGCCTTTAGCTCAATGTTGTTTTCCCATGACCTTCGATCCCTGCATGTCTTGACCATCCTGTGGTTGTTGATTGTGATGATTGCAGTTTATTTTTTCCTTTATCTCTAGCTCATCAATCCATGCCTGAGAAATCGGTCAGGAGCCTGATCTATGGTCGTCGCTTCGACGTTAATAGACCTATGGATCTCAATGCCTTGCATTTTTGTGCGTGGATGATGAGAGAAGGACGTTCCTATTAGTCGTCTACCTCTGTTGTTGTCCTTGGATGATTGTTGTCTTGCGCCTTCTAGAAAAAATCACCTCTACATATGGATTTCTTTATGTCCTTTTTTGGTTTATCGACCACAATTACATTTTTTTGATTGCTCTCCAGAAAACTATTCTAATATCCACCACGATTTGACTATCTAAGAAGAATTTATTTCTCAGAAAACTTTTATCTTTCAGCAATGATATAATATGTACAGTCGGCGCATATTTGAGTTGTAGATACCTTACGTTTTTATTTTTCTATGATGTTGAATCAAACCAAAACACCTTCTTCTTAATAAATGGTCTGTCTTCTCATCACCTCTTACCAATAATTATTTTTATTCCTCTATTCTTGGGATGTGTGGTACAATGTTTTTGCTTGTTTAATGTTGACTATGTTGTTGTTTTAAGGACCATGATTTGGACCATGAATTTGCCTTTACTTATTGACTTATTTTTCCATTGGGATGACCATGAATTTGCCTTTAATTATTGACTGAGTTTTCCACTGGAATGGTCATTGTTTTCCATAAATTTTGTTGTGTCTTTATATATTCTTCTGCATTAAAATCGTTGAAGGGGTTTTGCCATTGAGATGCTCCTTGAGGAAATCAGAATATCTATATTGAGCCTGCATTTTTTATGATCCTGGTTAAGTGAAATAATAAAAAGGTATTTAATGTGTTTGCGATAGTAATTAATGGAATTTACGAATTGCATTTGTTGACAAGGAAAATTTACATCTCTAAATGCACAATGACCCTCTTGATGGAAACGCATTGTGTTTCTGGAAAACACAACCCTATGTTTAATTAATCCCATTCTGTTGTTGGCTTACACGAATTGTTGTGACACCTCACCTTTGCGAATTGTAACCATAATTGTTGTAATACCTTACATCGGTGAATTGTAACTCAACGAATTTTATCTCAACAAATGTACAATCTGCGATTTGTAACCTTGATGCCATACCTCTTTTGTGACACTACGAATTGTTGTGAAACCATGCCTCTACTGGCTTGTACGATTTGCTAAGAGGCCCTTACCTTATTTGTGTTTTCTCCATTCTGTTTATTTTATTGTCAATGCATAATTTGTTTAAGACACATTATGTATTCAGTTACATTTTATTTTAGATCACCTGGTGACTTTTCAACTACACACATTCCGATTTTTTTGACAACCATTGTGTAATTACACCTTATTTTTACAGTCATGATAGTTCACATTTACTTTACACAGCAACCTTTTACCTTTTTGACAACCAAATATTGGATTCTATGTTGACGACAATCAATTTAACATTTCTAGATGACTAGCTAAATGCTTCGGCGTTCATACCCCTAAGTTTTTCTTTTACTTGTCACCGTGTCTAATCAACAATCTTCGTTTGGATAGCTTCCATCCAATTTAATTAGTAGTAATAAGTATTGTTGTAGGATATCACTTAGCAATGGCATCCATGCATTGAATGGCTCTAAATGATGTTAATTATGTTCAGGTATATGGAAAATAAATCACCTTAGATGAATATGGTAGTAAATCTCATTAAATGCTTATGGAAGTAATCTCATCAAATGTATATGGCTTTATTTTCTCATTGATTGTATATGCTTTAAAGGCGTTGCCACTTCTTAGCAGATTCATTTTTTAAGGTTACTAGTCAGCTGTCATTTGGTACGGTTAGTGCAGATAAACCGCATGTTGTAATATATCCTATTCAAAAGACAATATATGATGATCATAAGACTATGTATTCTTGGCATACATATGGGACAAATGGTACAATTATAATGAAATGGTACACTGAAATGTTCTATCCAGCCTATTAATATAACACTAGAAATGTAATAACTCAATATCTAGGGCTTAATGTAACATTCCACTCTTGCACACTAAGTGAACTTATTCTTTGAGGACACTTGCTCACAAGTGATCCATATTATTATGCTATTAAAACATTGATTTTGATTATGAGGCGTTATGGATTGATGATATGTTGTTTTACTGCATTGACATAGACAGGTGCTATTGATTCGGTTTTACTGAGTGTGGAGGATTTTGGACCTCAAGGATGCAGAGGCATCGATGGAACCCGTTGGACTATGGATCGAGTCATGGAGTGAACCATTGGGGTTGATTATTTTATATGTTATATTAGTGCATATGATTAGATGATATGATTATAGATATATTTCTAGCATGATTCATTGATGATGCAGGCTGACCATATCTTGTCGACTAGACTCACATGTGGAGTAGATGGGTCACGCACGACTACCAAAGATGTTGAGGGAGAGGTGTGGACAGTAGCCCTGACACAGCCTACTATCACTCCCATCGTGGCTCGAAATGTAGGTTAACTTTTACCTAGTTCGAGAGGACCCACAATGTCGTGAGGGCAGACTGCGACAGTTGCTCACGATGATTCTAAGGGGTGCGCAATAAGGCGGGGGCCTTATTCCTTAGAGGCCCTTAGTCTCCCACAAGTTCACCTGGAAGAGTATTGACTCTAGTGGTTTTTTATGTCTACCAAGTCAGTCAAGAGGCGAGTGGCACCCTTGGAGCACGTGGTGCATCCTGAAGGGCACGTCGCGCAAGAAAAATGGAATGAGGTGAGTGGCACCCTTGGAGGGAATAGTGGGTCCTTAATGGCACGTCGTGCAAGGGAAACAGATTGAGGCGAGTGGCACCCTTGGAGCACCTAGTGCATCATGAAGAGCACATCGCATTGTTAATGATAAGTGAATGAACCTAGATGGCCTTAGGACAAATAACATGATAAGAATTTTTTTAAAAACAATTTCCCTAATAAAAAGTCGCCCAACATGAAAATTTAAGGCCTAGGTCTAAATTATGCTAGTGGTAAAATTTT
>ML778029.1:2209855-2221544 GCA_009831015.1 Picea engelmannii
TCCTGGACCATTTTTTCAATTTCATTTTTTTGTGCAAAGGGGTGGCGATATGGATGTATATTGGGGGGAAGGCTTCCTGGGACAAGGGGAATGGAATGATCATGGACACCGCGGGAAGGAGGGAGTCCTTGGGGAGTGGAAAAGACTGTTTGATGTTTTGAAAGGAGGGCTTGGATGTCTTGGGGCACTGGTGGGGTCTCTGTGGCTTGTATGGTGTGGAGTTGGGCAATGACACCAGAATGACCTTTTTTGAGCAATTTTTCCATGCGATGAGAACTGATGAATTCAGGTGAACCCACAGTGATGCCTTTAAATTTATATTTGTGGCCTCCTTGGTCAAATTGCATGGCTAAGTTCTGAAAATCCATGAGAATAGGACCCAAGGTTCTTAGCCATTCGACACCCAACACAATGTCGCAACCGCCCATGTCAATAGCAAACATATGGGATTTGAGGTGGTAGTCACCTATTTGGAGACGCACATTTTCACAGTGCCCGCCACATTTCATAGAACCACCATTGGCAATCATGATTTGGAAATTGTTGATAGCATGGATGTAGCAATGGGTTTCTTGGGCAATGCAGCAATGAATAAAATTATGGGTGCTGCCACTATCAACCAAGATGATGACCTTTTGGTGCTTGATGTAACCGATTAACTTGAGGATTTGGGGGGCAGAGAAGTCGTTGAAAGCATTGAGGGAAATGATGGGTTCCCCTTCGGGAGGGTCAGAGGGAGGGTTTATGTCAGAAATTTCTGGTGACTCGGGCACAGGGGGGGTGTCAACATCTTCTTCCTGAATATCCTTATAGATGGCCATAAAGAGATTTTGTTCCTTACATTTGTGGCCTGGGAAATATTTGTCATCACAATTATAACAGAGGCCTTTGAGTTGTCCTTCAGCCATTTCAGCCCTGGTCAATGTTTGGATTTTTAATGGGGCGGAGGGAGTAGTGGGGTTTACTAGTTTAGGGCGTGGGATAAAGGAAGGCTTACGGTTTTGAGAGGAAACAATTTGTTGTGCTTGTTTAGTTTTTTTGGTAGCCTCCACCCAAGTTGTAGGTCAAGCCATGAGGACATGGGCCTGAATCTTCTCCTTGAGGCCACTGATAAAACAATATCGAAAGAAAGCATCAGTCATGCCCTCTGTTCGAAAAGCCAGACGCTCAAATGCAGCTATGAAGTCTTTGACTGTGCCTGATGGCTTCAATTTTGTCAAAGGGCCCAAATGGTTGGTGTCAGTGTCAAAGCGTTCATAAAGCTCAGCAACAAATTGGGTCCAAGCAATATACCCTTGACAGAAAGTTTTTCTCCATTGCCACCATTGCCAACGTTCTTGATCTAGATGGAGAACACCATACCGGAGTTTGGCCAAGTCATATGTAATGTTGTAGAGAGAGAAATAACGTTTCATTTGTGTGACCCAACCTGTGGGGTCCGAGCCATCAAATTTGGTTACATCCACCCACGGAAGGTGTATGTCCCTTTGAAAGTGATGGGGTTGAAAGGAATTGGAAGAAGTTTCACCTTCAGTCTTTTTATGTGCATCAGGAAAAGATTCATTGGTAGAGAGCTTGAGTTTGGTGCAGAGTGATGAAAAGACAGATTCAAGTTGGGTGGTTAGTTCATGTTTGAATTCTGCCATTGCGGAATGCACGGCTACATTTACAGATGCATTCATGGAGGCATCATGGGAGGCAATAGTAGCACTGAGTTGTTACACCTCTTGTTGGGTCTCAAGTAAACCAGATTGCAGGGTGTTGAAGCGAGACTCTAGTTCTTGGTTACGGGTATGGGCCATGATGATGGGTGAACTGAAAAGGGAGCGGGTAGGGTTAGAAATTTTTTCATAAAAATGATATGGATGAAAGTGATAAGGGAGAAGAGATGAATCTAATGGAATAGGTCTCAAATAATGGTGAAAAAATTTCCAGATTTTATTTTTTTATTTTTTTTACAGCTGCAGAGTTATGCTTTGGTCTAAAGAATGTTGCAGTGCTGAAATCCCCAAATTTTGAACCAGAGAGTATTTACTTAGAAACCTGAACACATATGCACGTCAATAGATCTCGCCGATTTAATTTGTTTATGTTGTTGTTTATGTTCCCCAAGGGTTAGGTATTCAAGGGTTCTACAGATAAGGGTTTACCCTATGCTATAGCTCTCTGATATAAGTGCAGGGTCCAATAGTAGTACTCAACCCAATATCTCAGGGGCATTAACTAAGGAGGATAGACTGTACCCTTAGCCGTACTACTCGACTACCCAGGTACTAGAGAGTATCTTCCCGAGTGTTGTTCTCGGTGACACTATAGCAGTCCGACGACCGATAGGTTTATCTAAAGAGGGATTCAGGAAATCTAGGTCGATCCGTACACATGTGTTGTTTGATGCGCTACCACTCGAAGGGGTACCAACAGGGGTTACAAGGGTGGCCAACATATGCGCGCTTAAGAACCACTTGTATTTCCTGCGTGTATGAATCCCTCAACCGTGGGTTTATGCACGTAATGACAGATCTCTGTGGCTTAAAGACACCGGAATACGTCTCTACCCTGAAAAAAAAATACCCACAATTTCTACCAAGGAAAGTACTCTGATACCACTTGCAAGATACCAGATATATAAAATATGCAAAACAGAAATAAAATGCTAGAAATGGCAAAATAACAGTAAAATATCCAGCATAATCTTCACAATACACATAAATGATATATGAAATAGCAATAGAAAAACACTTTGATTCAGAAAGCAATGTTCATAGGCCTCTTCGAGGGGGAAACCTCCAGTCGAGCAGCGCTCTGTTACAATAATCTCCAAGCTAGGGTTCACATACCCTCACCCCTTATTTATACTAAATATGTCTATTAAGAGAAGAATCTAGAGGAAGATCCTTCTAGAAGCAGAAGCTTCTATTAGGTCTTATTACATCCTCCTTATTCTATTTTATTGAAAGGCCTTATTAATATTGACCTGTATTACATTCGAATACATTGATCTACCTATGTGCGGGTTAGGACCTTAACAACTAAGAAGATGTATCTAGAAATTTGTTATTTTGCACCTATTAATTCTACTTTTTATAAGAAAAATACTCTAGATAAAAATTGTCCCTATAATAATTTAGAACAAGATATTTATAATTTGAAAAATGAAGGTAATATCCTCCTGCTATGAGACTTTAATGCTAGGACTGCAACTAAACAAGATACTCTTTTAAGTGATGAATCCAACCATAATCCTTTATGGCTAGATGAGGACCTTGTTTTATCTAATAGCTACAAAAGAAGCTCTGAAGACCTAATTGAGAATTTGTTTGGTACTAAGTTGGTCAAGCTCTGTAGCTCTCAAGACCTAATAATTTCCAATGGAGTAATGAAGTGGCCAAACTCCAACCAAATGACCTGTATTCATGGGCTAGGTAGTAGTGTTGTAGATTATGTGATATCTGATATCCCCATTTCCAACCAAATAACAACTTTTGACCTTTTAAATGACCATGAGCCTGACTCTAATCATAAACCTTTAACCCTAACTCTAAAAGTTTCCATGCATAGGAGCACCATTGAAGAGAATTCTGATAATCAAAGGAATTTGCGCTTTGACAAAAGTAAAGTTGACATTTTCTTAAAGGATTTAAATAGTAAATTAAAACTCTTAACTTATAAGGACAACATTGAATAACTCTATCATAATTTTACAACTACCCTTTCCACTTCCATTAACAATTTCTCTTTCGAGGTGTCCCATAAAAAGAATAATAGAACAACCAACCCTTGGTATGATAAAGAATGTAAAATTGCTAGGAAATCAATTAGGGATGCTTCTAATGAGCCCTTAAAAATCGATAAGATCAATACATACAAAGCCCTAATTAAAAGGAAAAAAAGACACTATATCAATAAAAGGCAAGAGCAACTTTCACAACTATACAAGTTGGATCCTAAGAAGTTCTGGAGCCAAATTCTAAAACGCAATACTAAAGAAAATAATAGGATTCCCTTAACAGACTGGAATTCCTACCTTAAAAGTCTTTATGAGTTCCCTAATGCCATGGACACCATTCCTATTGTCCCTACAAAGGAAGAAGTTTTTTCTTTATATGACATAGAGTTTGGGGTTAAGCGGCTTGCAAATGGGAAAGCTAAGGACATTGAAGGCTACCAAAATGAAATTTTTAAAATAGGAGGGTCAATCCTTATCCCTCACATACACAAGCTCTTCAATTTAGTAGTCAAGCAAGGATTCTCTAAACCCTAGATGCAAAGCCTCATTGTTCCTATTTTTAAAAATGGGGATAAAAACATTCCCTCTAATTATAGGACCATTAAGATTAGCCCGATTTTAGCCAAGCTTTATGGAATTATTTTGGAAAAGAAGATTAACATTTGGCTAGAAAGTCACGGTAAAAGAGATAAAGGCCAGGCTGGGTTTAGGAGATATCATTCAACTATGGACCATCTTGTTACCTTTAGGATCATTGCAGAGGAGTTCCACAATACTAAAACCAATCTCTTTTGCTATTTTGTTGACTTTATAAAATCTTTTGACATGGTTCCTAGGAAAAACCTTTGGAATAGGTTGGAAGAGATAAAAGTGCCTCTTGAGTTGAGGGCTATTGCAATAAGGATGTATGAGAATGTTATTGCTAATTTTAAAAACGTTGAGGGCTAGTCAAAAGAGATTAATTGCAATATCAGAGTCAAACATGGTTGTCCCTTGTCCCCTACCCTTTTTGGCATATACATTGATAAATTAGAAGAATTCTTGGAAAAAGCAGGTTGTTTCGGCCCTACTCTCATGGGTATAGTCATTAATCTTCTTCTTTATGGTGATGATATTTTTCTTATGGAAAGGAGTCCCCATGATCTTGAAAACCAACTAAGAATCCTCAAGGATTTTTGCTCCAATATGGGTATGACTGTTAATACTGATAAGACTAAGGTCATGATTATTAAATCCAATAAGATCCCTTATGAAACCTTGGTATATGAAAACAACAACTTGGAGGAAGTGACTTCATACAAATATCTTGGAATTGATATTCACCACAAGCTTAATTGGAATTATAGCATTGAGAAAAGGATTATTGGGGGATGGAAAGCTTATTATGGTCTTGAGAACAATTGTCAATCAACTGAACTTTGGATTTGAGATAAGAAGAAACTACTCTTTGAGAATCTTGCTACACCTGTTATTCTTTATGGATGTGAAGTCTAGGGTTGTAGTATCTCTCGTGAATCCTAGAGAAAGATAGAGAAAATACAAAAGAATTTTATAACCTATAATCTCAAAATTAAAGGAAATACGCCCTATCCCATCCTCCTCGTAGAAACAAGCCTCTCCCCCATTGAGAGCATGGATACGACTAGATACCTAATGTATAAGAACAAGTTAAACAACATGGAAGATAAAAGGCTACCTAAAATTACTTCCAAATCAAGTCATAACCACCATCGACTCAAGCGAGGATAGCATAAAGATGCTCGGTCTTGGCTAAACTATTGGGGAATCATGGAAGAAACCATTTTGCAGAATAAAGATACTATTAAAAAAAATGTCAAATCAAAATTTAAGGAAAAAATGTGGTGTGATAAAGAGTTAGAGGAAAAAAAAATAAGGTATTATAAAGATGTAATCAACCCTAATCTAGAAGATCAAAATTATCTATCTATTTTACGAAGTGTAAAGAAAAAAATAAGCATTTATAAGATAAGAACAAATTCCCATGAGCTCCATAGTGAAATTGGGCATTAGTCAATTCCTAAAACACCATGGGATGAAAGAGTGTGTCACCTTTGTGACACTAAGAAGGTTGAAGATGAAAATCACTTTCTCCTAGATTGTCCAACCTATACCCATATTAGATCTCATTTTCAAAATATTGATCACACTACCAACCTTCCTAACCTCTTAATTCAACAAAAGTATGGTGATCTTGGAAATCTTCTCTTAATGCTTTTCGAGCACATAAACAAAATTCTAAAGAATCAAAAGTAATCACTTACCTTCTTAAGGTCCGATAGACCAATTAGGTCTTAGTGGACGTTAATCATCATCATCATCAATTACTATAAAAACTTGTTTAAGACAATAAACTTCAATTACTACGCACTTGCTAATTTCATTTTCTTATACTTTGAGAACTAAACTCTACTTATTAACCAATTTCAAATCACACTCTTAAAAAAAATCAATTATAAAGAGGATGAAATTATATCATAACATCCAACCTTTTCTCCAAGTAATTTTTATTATCCTAGTGTAACCTTTTTTATTATTTAATAAAATTCTTTAATGAAGCCCCACCTTTCACCAATTGATATTTGATATTTTATTATAGCATGTATTTTATTATAGCATATAAAAAAGATGGCATCCTTATAGTAAATAAGGATTTCTAAACATTGCGTTCCAATTTCATTTTATTACTCTAAATTAGATTATTAAAAATTTGATATTTGATATTTTATTATATAATGTATTTTATTATAGCATATAAAAGATGACATCCTTATAGTAAATAAGGATTTTTAAACATTTTGTTCCAATTTCATTTTATTACTCTAGATCACTAAAAAACGTATTAGTGAAACTAAACTTATATTTTATTAGAAAATATATTAGTCAAATTACACTTATATTTTTTATAATAATTCATTCAAAATTTAAGTTAAAATCAATTTTTTTGGGAAAATTTTAAGGGTTATATATATTCATGATTTAATTATCAATGCATTTTCATTTATTTTATTTTTTATTTTTACATTTTCAATAAAATTATACAAAATAAAATTATTTTACTTTAAAAATATTCTAAATTTTAAAAAAATATTTAGAAATTCTAATATTTTTACAATTTACATATTAAGAACCAATAAAATTTGGAAAAGTTTCTACATTATGAAATAAATTTTCATCCTTAAAATTATCCCTATTTTTTATTATTAAAAAACAATTTATCATCTTAAAAAATACCCATTCATTGCTTTAAATTTATCATCTTAAAAAATGTCCATTCATTAATATTTATAAATTTTAAATTTATCATTTTAAAAAATACCGATTCATTTTAAATTTTAAATTTATCATTATAAAAAATACCCATTCATTGATATTTATAAATTTTAATTTATTTATGATTTAGTTGATGATATTTAGTATGATTATCATTTTGAAAGTTATTAATTTATAATATATATTTATGGTATTATTTTGGAATGCTTAATGATTTATTTTAAAAAGGTAATTTCTAAAACAATATTTTATATGTTTATGAAAAAAAAAAAATGTTAATGATGTTTACTATATTTAATTTCACCCCAGATGGGGTGAGACGCGGTGACGCCTTGCTATATGGCTCAGCATCAAGCAACAACTTAAATGCTATAGGTCGCTTTGTTGATGGGCAAAATTGATCGGTCGTCAATTGGAGGAGTGAATCTAGTCTGGGGTTGTCTACTTAACCCAAGCTGTTTGGATTAATCCACTCTGACAGGTTTAGCAGCTCTGTTAGTCGATCTAAGTCCTAAGAAAGTGAAAAACAAAACTAAAGAAGATAACTTAATAAAAAACACTCGCTGAAAACTATATACAAATCTACAATATACTTACAGTTCACTAACTAATATTTATAAAATAGCTCTACAATATATCTATGTGATTATATCTCTAATATTTGTGTAATATTTACAGAATGCAACTTTTGATCTAAACCTGCGAAAATTAAATATGGTTTGATTTATGATAGCAAAACTATCATTCAGTCCTTTTGATTTTTTATAACTTTTACAAATAAGAAACAAAATAGCAACTGTTTATTGAAAAACAAAGATAACAAACAATACAATATATTTAGACTACAGGAAATTCCTATATTAATTAAACTAATAAAAAAAAACGAGGGAACTAACCTGTAATCGCATCTCCCATTTGTCCTGCATACAGTATCCAATTTCGTTGTTTGATGAGGTAAACCGCATCAAATCTTACAAATGCTTCTCGTAAATGCGAAGCAACAATGATTGAATGCTAATGACAGAACATATAAGAGAAGTAGTGACAACAATTCTATGATTTCACAAATGGTCACACTGAGATAAATCGGCTGTGAAAATTTGTATATAAATGTTCAATGAATAAAGAAGATTAATCTTCTAATCTAAAATTTGAACAGAGTAATTATTGTATGTAATATAAGGGACATAAAACATGGACATCATATAAATTTAATCACATCAATCTGTAATAAACCATGATATCTAAAGTAGTCACAATTTAATTACAAATCAAAATGACCAAAACTTGAATAAAAATATGATATATCGAAGCTAAAGTTGTACCAATGTATTTAGTTTACAAAACAATACATTTATATAGGTTACAAGATCAAAACGTTTCCTGTGGATATCATATAATTTGTTCCAAAAATTGTGGGGGATGCAACCTCCCAGATTCTACTTGATATCAAAACTAACAGCCTATTCTAAAACAACATAAAAAATAGCATGCTGAGAGATGCCACCAGTGGCTCAAATCTCCTTTAGAAATCGTAGGTTCCTGAAACACATAAGAATAAAATATTTCAGATGCATTTTTGGTTATAAAAACAAGAAATTCGAATTCTAGTAACTAGCTACAGAATCTCACAATTATGTAGCTAGTTATAATTATAACTAGAATCGTATTTTATTGAATCAATCAAAATAGACTAGAGGTAATCTATGAAAAAAAATCATGTATTCTAATTAAAAAAAGACAAAATCATCCTAAACTTATTTTTAAACACCATACCTCAGATTAAGGGATTCGACTTAATCAAGCAATCTTTGAATTCAAAATGGCAGTCGTTGCTTCCACGTTCTTAAAAACAACAGACCCTGTGGTTTTTTGTCTTTTATCTTTGGTTTGAGCTACGGTTTGAAGTCTGTCATTCTCTTTCGTTAGAAAATTCACCTGGTCTTCCAAGGATTTGATCTGATACTGAAGTAAAGGCATGTCTATGTAATACCTATCGGTCCATGATTGACATTCATTACATTGTGGCTGAATAGACTGTGTATTAGCAGTGATAGTATTAACAGTAGGGGAATTTTCCATTTGACCTGTAGGTTCACTACTGATTTTGATTCCAGGGGAATCAGGATTGTCTTTTAGACACGGTGGAAGGTTTGTAATATAATCATAGGGTTTACCAAAGCAAATTCCATACGAATATGGATATTCTTCAGTTAAAAATATTTCAATCTCCGAATCAGAATCTTCGCTTAACACAATTGCGTTTTGGTCTACATAGAGCTTAGGTTTATTTCGGGCACATCGTGAAATCCAACGAGCAGCTTTTTAAATCTTATAATTGATATCAACATTGCCTTTACACTTTTTCTTTGCGAACTTTTTAACAGACTTAACACCACCTTTGGGATACGAATCTGGTAGAGTGTCGGGTTGGGTAGTGTCAGGATAGGTCAAGGGTTCCACATTAGAAATAGGTTCACAGGCAAAGAGAGAAGGAGGAGGGATGGTAGGCTTGACGAGGGTTTCTGTGATGACAGACTTGTCAACCTGTCCTATTTCACTGCTAACAAAACCATTTCTTAACAGGAAGGCATCCCAACAATCATCGTTTAATTTCAACTTATGTACAATAGTAATCTTGATCAAACAATGGTGGAACAGGCTAGAATCATATTTCTTCCTTTTAAAATGCTTTGCCATTTTGTATAGACTTCGAAGGAGAAAATAGGGCATGTTTAGGGGAAAATTGATAAAATGCATGAGCAACCGCAAGTGATATAAGAAAACCAAACCATATCTCCCCTCATAGGTAATGAACTGTTTGACAATAGCTAACAGATCATGCCATCTAGGTTTTAGAGCTGAAACAGGCATACCTCGGTCGCAGCTGGTAATCCTCCTTGAGGTGAACAAAAATGACCAGGGAACCTCTTCAACCTTTGAGTTTTTGAGCCACTTTTGTCCCACGGCTGGCAAACCAGTGGCTTGGCTAATAAAATATTTGTTTAAATCAAGCTGAAAATCTCCTATTTTAGCTCTGCAACCATTGAACGTTAGCATGAATTCTTGACTGACTGTTATATTAAAACACTCAAACTTTTCAACAAAGACACGCCATCCATTCCTCTCTAAGTCTTGTCTAGCATTATCAAATGATAAAAATGTCTGGACACTGTTAGGCTCAATTCTCACCACAGGAGCCATGACTAACAGCAAGGAACTGACATGGGTAGGGTTTGATAGAACAAGCACAGAGCCATTGCCCCGAGCTTCCCCAACGTAATGCAAAGACTGCTCAAAAGGGTAGGTAGGAGTGTTAATTGCTATGCATGTGAGAAAAGTTGTGTAGATCGAGGCCATGCAAAAACATAATACCACGCTATACTTGGAATGACACCTCAGCATAATGGTACACACAAAGATCATAACAGTTGAAAACAATCATCTGCATATCCACAATTTGATCAATATGTCAAATAAACAATTGAATCAAATATTTTATAAATCAAAACCCCATTAACATTAGTCGAATACTAAATGGGTGGTGGTTTAATACACATGTAACCAAGGTGTGTTCGAGACCAAGGGGTTATAACCATGAAAACAACCATGTTCATGACAAAACATGAAAAATAGACGATAAACCATATGAACATTAACCCTTTGATGAAATCAAACATGAATTCCAGTTGTGAGTATGAAAATGAAATCGAAAAGTAGGTACACAGAAAGTGACAAGTAACAAGCGTTGTTTAATGAAAAATATTGTGACGAGTGATGAGAATTTAAAAACCCTGTGTAGGCAGCTTGTAAAAATAGAGATCAATATGGCTGCCAACAATGGCAACACATTGGTAGAAGCAGTTATCTCTACCAAACGAACGAATCTATATTAGGATAATCAGAAAATACTTCAAATTGAAAACAACTAAGAAATTGTTTGAACATCATTGTCAATTATAAAACAGTCAAGTTTCAGATTGCTTGTTATTTTAAAAGACGAAAATTGATGACAATCTCGACAAAAGAGAGTCACAATGTTAAGGTTAAAATATTCAATACTGTTGACAGAGCCGTTGCTACCAGCAGGCGTCCATAGCCTTGACAAGGATGCCATTTAACCCACTCTGATATCTGTATCCTACCCAGAAGTTCCAGATCATAATGAAGGACATTTAAGGTCAAAAGATTCCATATCTGAGAATTTTCATATACTTGACATTGTTGATTAAGGTTGGTTGTCATTGATGTCAACCCTTGAAGAAAGACCCGTAGCACAAAGTTTTGGGTAATGGACCCAATAGTGTTTGATGTAAATATGACTCATTATTTTTTTGTCATGGTTTATAAGAAGTAAATATGGATGAACTCCAAAGTGGTCCCCTTATGGTGAAAGCCCTCACGGGAAAACGCTTTGTGGAGTAAGAGAATCCATGCTTAATTATGGAATAATGAGATGAAGGAAAGTGAATTTGTTAGGGACAATATCCTATATGGATAGTTCTTTTCATTTCATTTCTGATGGTATGTGCAACGTCACATAATTCCTCACTGTTAGAGAGTTATGGCCATGAGAAGTTGGAGACCCCAGGTTTGGGTAATGGACCCAAGTTTGTTTGATGGGTAATGGTATGAGTTATGATATATTTTCAGATAATACTATTCTATATG